>CABHPP010140545.1:0-17529 GCA_902168425.1 Peromyscus attwateri | reverse complement strand
GGTTTTTTTTTTTTTTTTTTTTTTAATTATCCTGGCTACCTTTTGCCTCTGGGCTTTTATCTTTATCCTGTATACCTTTCTTTACTTCTTACTCTGTGGCTGACTGTGTAGCTGAGTGGCTAGCCCATGGTGTCCTCCTCTCCTTCTTTTCTTGTTCCTTGATCCTCCTCCCAGATTTCTCCTCCTATTTATTCTCTCTACCTGCCGGCCCCACCTATCCTTTTTCTTGCCTTCTTATTGGCCATTCAGCTCTTTATTAGACCAATCATGTGTTTTAGACAGGAAAAGTAACACAGCTTCACAGAGTTAAACAAATGCAACATAAAAGAATGCAACACATCTTTGCATCAAAGAGATGTTCCACAGCATAAACAAAAGTAACACATCTTAAAATAACATTCCACAACACCATCCCAAAGGGAGAAAGAGCCAAGAAGAAAGGGAAACCATGTGCCTGCCCAGTAAGTTCGCAACTGAACAAGGCAAATCAAAGTCAGACCCTCAGGACTAAGAACCTTCTCTAACTCTGGACACAATGAGCTGTGTCTGGCTCCTAAGGCCCCAGCAGCCCTGTCCTATGTCAGTTCTCGCAGGGTGCGTAAGGCTCTCCCAGGTGGGTACAGCATGTCAGTGGTGCTACAATTTTGTGGGTGGCCATGGTCCCATGGCTCTTTTGCCACTGCTCTACTGTGGGCTTCTGTCATGGTCCTCTTCTTGGGACAGTTTTCTGAAGGCAGCCAGCCTCCCTCACATAGGTACTCTATCTGTGAAACAAGTATGACATGTTCACCAAGGTTCATGGCCTAGACCTTCCATAGGACAGCTCTCAGAGACAACGTTATACTCTTGCCCACTGAATGAATACAGGACTCAGGGAGACTAGGCACACTGTGCAAAGACAGATTAATTTATTCTGATGTTTTTCTTAGGACAAGTACTTTCACAAAAGTGCTTTTCACAAAAGACGTGTTAACATAGTAACATTCTAGTTAAATGTTTTTATGATTAATTGAAATAGGATTTTACCATATAATTTTACTACATAAATCCTCACTCCAATTTCATCAGTAATGTGCAAGCTGTCCAATTTCTCTGGATTTCATTCATTACTAAGAAAATGACACTGAATGACCTCTCAGATCCACTCTCTATCAGTTCAACAGAAGGCAGGAATGTGGGGGTTTACCAGATGTCTGCATTCCCAGCTCTACTTTGAGAACTTTGCATAAAGTCCCATCTTGCTGCCAGTTAAGTCTTCCATCCTTGTGGCCAGCTCTGTCTCCCACTGGAGCCACAGTGTGGTTATGTCCATCTGAGAAACTTAAGCTGTTTTCTCTAATCATTCCAGCATCTGAGAGTAATACTTTATCGGTCACACATTTTATTCTGTACATTCAACTCTTTGTCTCTGTTATCGGGCCTTATTGTTATATCTTAAGCCTTTTCTTACCCATATACTTCAAGATCAGTAAAAGCTATAGGTCTCAAACTCTAGCAGACAACTGGAATAATTTTGTTTGACAAATTGACAGTTAACTTATTCCTCTTATTCAGGTTTCCATTTTTTTTCTTCAAAAACTTTCCTTACATTTTTTATTTACTTATTATGTGTGTATGTGGGGTTGGGTGTACATGTGTGATGACACACAGATAGAGGTCAGAGGACAATTTATGGGAGTTGGTCCTCTCTTTCCACTATGTGAGTCCCAGGGATCGAATTCAGGACACCAGGTTTGGTAGGAAGCACCTCTATTTTCTGAGGCAACTGTCTGGCCTATCAGGCTTCCATTCTTTAAGCCTTACCTCCTCCCTTATTCTGCAAAGGTAACTTACAACAAACTCTCCACTCTAAAATGAATAATGCATAATTTACCCCTTCCTCACCTATATAGCTCCGTTTTCTCATATTTCATTAATCCTTTATATAAACTTTATATTAATTTATCATCTATGTGTCTTTTTCACATTCACACCCACAGGGTGTTCTATTCATTTTCCATCTCAGGAATTCAGAAAGCACAGACTAGTGAGTCACTTTGTACAATACCACATACAGATAAGCATCTAAAACTTTTCATTAAAGTGATATGTTAAATGCCACTGCGAGGACATCAGAAGAGGTCAGCCTATACCTTTCAAGTTACTACAGGTTTTTTCTTACTGAGTATTGATTATTTTCAAACTATGACATGACTGTAAGTTGAATTAGACATCATATAAAATAAAGTATCAGTAGAACATCCTTCCCTAATTTGTTAATTATGGAGAGGAAGATAACTTAATTTTTAAAAACTTACTTTATTCATCTACGCACTGACAACTCTGAACTCAGAGCATGGGAAGGCATGATACACTTGACTGTACAAACAGGCTGGCGAAAGCACGTGTGCTCTGAACAGTTCATTCAGAAACAGCTCCCAGAGCAACGAAGAGAAAGGGGTCAGGACTGAGAGAGACTATGGTTGGCAGGGGTTCTGCTATGGCACCTGACAGTCACGCTGCAGGGCAGTTTCTGCAGGAGAAGGGCTAATCTAAAACCTGGCAGAATCTAATATGACACAATACCTTTGGCCCCCCAAAGATTTCTTTCAAATAACTACCTTTTCTTGGGTACCATGTTTTCCTGTCTGACTCCTATGGCCTCAAGCTGGACTGGGGCTATGGCATCTGCACTGTATCCCCTCTACAACAGAGACATTTACACGACTTCCAACTATGCAGACAGTGGAAGATACTCTGTTACTACCAGGAAGAATTAGGGCAATCTATAATTATTTGCTATGTTCTTCAATTCATTAAATATTTACAATACTGTTGGGGTCCAGATGGTCTGAAGTTCCTTTTTTAAGCATGAACTCTGACCCAGATGTGGCCCCAAGACTGCAGGAAGCCTGCACACAGCAGATAAAGCCAGGAAGAATGTCCTCTGGGGTGAAACAAGGCCACCAGGACAGGGAAGAAGGAAGAAAAAAATCAGGTAAGGAGGTCATAGATATAGTTTGCTCAGGCTCTGCTTGCAATACTATCTCTAGTAGCTAGCTAAACAATATAAAAACAGCAGTGGGAAAAACAACAATTTCATTCTTGAAGTGAGCCCAGAGATTTGTGCCTCTGTCTACCATTGCATTCTGGTTTATTGTTGCTGCTTGTTTCTCCCTGCAAATGGTCATGATTTTATCTTTTTTTTTTTGGTAACCCAATACTCCAGGGAATACCCAGATCACATTTTCTTTAGTCATTTATTGATTAATGAACAACATCTTAGCTGATTACATCTCTTGGCTTGTATGAACTTTGCTTCAATAAACAAAGGAGGGCAGACATCTCCCAGAAAACAGATTTTATTTTCTCTGGACACATGCCCAGTGGTAAGATGGTTGGGCCATATGGTAGTTTTTTGTTTTGTTTTATTTTTCTTTTTTCAGTTTTATGAAACTTTCATACTTAATAGCTAGTTCTAACTCATGGGGTGAGACAATATCTTACTGTGTGTTTGAGCTGCATTTAGTAATATTGAACATTTTTCATGGATTTGTTGGCCATTTGTATATGATCTTTGAGAAGTAACAATGTAGATCTCATGTGCCCATTTTAAAGGAGATTATTTGGTTTTGTGATACTGAGTTTTTTGAGTTCCTTATACAGTCTGGATACTTTTCCATCACCTATTATCAGTCGAATCATGGGAAGAAAAGAAAATTGAACAAACTCTGGCCAGGAAAACAGTTAAGGACACCCAAGTATGTACCTTTTCTTCAAACTGTACAGATCATGAAAAACAAAACTGAGGAATTCCACCTAGAGGAGAGTAAGAAAATGCAACTAAATGCAGTGTTTCCTGCATTATAACCTGCAACAGAGAAAAGGCACCAATCCAAAGGTAAGTGTCAAGTTTGAAAACCAGATTTACTGATATTAAATGTATTAATGCAATACAGTCACAGGAATTTAATGCATTCTAACTTATAGAAAATATACTTTAGAATTTATGGTAAACATTACCTCAAAAATGAGCCATAAATTGACTATCTAATAGGTATTTATTTGTCAATAGGTAAACTATAACCATTATATAAAAATTTCAATATAAATGCTGAGCCACACTAAAAGTACATGAAACAAACTACACTCTATTTAGCTTTTCTGTCTACAGGTTCTGTATCTAAGGAGTCAATTACCTGTGGACTGAAAATATATTTAACAATATACATTTGGACAAAGCATGTGAAGACTTTTTTTCATTATTAGCCTCTAAAAAATACTATAGAACTATTGTCTTAACATTAATCTTAAGATTGAAATTAAATGTAATTAAATTAAATGTAACTAATCTTAAGATTGAAATTAAATAGGAGGACATGCACGATACAAATATTGCACCTTTTTAGCCTAAGTGACTAGAGCATCTGTGGACATATGATACACGGGGAACCTGGAACCAGCTATTCATGGGTACCCAGGGGGAACTGGGACCATACTTGTACTATAAAGGAACTCTTAACCAATCGCCAAAACATCTTCCTCCTCTGAAAATGTTTGAAATTCTAATATGCTCCTCACATTTTTAACTTCGCTTTCTTTTGTCTAAACCATACAGAAAAGAGTATCTATACTTTTAAATAACTTATTTTTTCTTTACTGCTTGTCTCTTTCCAAATCATGACTCTATTCTGGGCGGTGTAACGTTGGTGGTATAGTGGTGAGCAGAGCAGCTTTCCAAATCATGACTCTAAATCACAGTAACTAAATGCTAGATCAATTCTTTTTTCTACAATTCACCTAAGGGTAATCTTGTTTCCTTAACAGCTGTGTTTATGGCCTTTATCAGTAAAACACCTGCCTCACATAGCGCTTTTCCTCCTCAGGGAGAACCTTAAATTTCCTAAGTTTTCTGTCACTAGTAATACCAGAGCTAACTCTCTTCTAAGGGCAGATATACATGCTTAACTCTGAAAGCTCTCTGCTCAGTAGTAAAAAGGCATCACTTGGCATTTACAAAAGAAAAGATGTAGATTGATTGCAAAGGTCCTACCTCACACTCAACAAATGCTTTATTGTACCTAGCACCAGCTCTTTTAAAGAGTTACTGAGGTGCTATCTTAGAATTGTTCAATAGCCACATGCATACCTATAGATCAGATAGATAAAACCACCTTTATGCCTGTTCTACATTCAAAATTACAGGTAGCTTAAAAAATGTAGACACCAAATCTTTCACAAATTGCATTGAATTTTACATTTTACTTCTTTGGCTGGTAAAGTAATATTCAAATCGACCGCTTATGGTTAATCTTTCTCAAAAGGGTAACTTGCAGAGCTCCATCAACCTTGTCTTGGACAAGGTCATTTTGTACGATCACTGACATCAACATAGTCTCCTCTTTGACAATATTGCCTGTCTCTGTAATACTGCCGGAACTCTCCTAAACTAAGACTCCAATACTAGTCTTCATAGCCATTCCCACCTCAACTATTAAAATTATTGATAAATTTATCTCCAGTAAAAGAGGTTGAGATAGTTTAGCCGGACACTTTATTGTTTAACCCTGCCCTGCATACTCTAGTTTGCTATAGTCCCAACACATCTCAGGAACTGCTACTCAATTCACTCCTACTTACTCTGAGAGCTTTGAGTTTGCTTCAAACCACCTGTAACTACCTACTGGTCTTCTAAACTTGATTTGACCATTTCCTACTATCAACTGAGTGTATCACCCATGATTCTGATTGGACTATGTGTCTCCCAATTTCCTTCCTTTTACACATATTTTTATATTGCATTTTAAAAACACATTATCTTACATATTTCTAGCTGAATTTGATGAAATATGTAGTCCATGGAAAGCTGCTGTTTGTAATTCTACTGTGTTTATGTGTATGTAGCTTTTCCTAAAGAATCTAAAATGTTCACATTTGCAAATATACTGATCTACAAATTAGTAGCACCCACTCAATTAAATAAAAATTTAAATAAAAATTTAAATGCCACTAATTCTTTAACACTGTGATATGACCTACAAAGTTCAGGCTAGGGAACTGTGAAAACAAGTGACAAAAAAAAATCACAAAATTCTCATAGTATTTTAATCAAGGTTTCCAACTGTGTTGGTACCGCATTCGGTTGGACATGCCAAAGTGAGAAGAAATAAAGAACCTCAGATCATTTATAGTATTTAACATTCTGCCTCAACAATCTAAGCTCAAATGCTTTGTAAACACTGACAGATTTCAAAAGAGCATGCAACATCTATCATGAATTACCTGGGCACAGGAATCTAACAGCCCAGTGAACTGAAAACATAGTCTATATTTCAGTTTGTGTGCCTTAGTTACTTTTATACTGCTATGATGAAACACCATGACCAAAGCCAACTTGGGGAGGTGTTTTTACTGGTTTTACTGCTGTGAGGAAACACCATGATCATGGCAATTCTTATAAAGGAAAACATTTAACTGGGGCTGGCTTATAATACAGAGGTCTAGTCCATTATTGTCATGGCAGGAAGCATGGCGGCATGCAGGCAGATAGGGAGCTGGAGAAGTAGTTGAGAGTTCTACATTGGCAGGCAGCAGGAAGTGAATGCCACACTAGACTTAGCTTGAGCATCTGAGACCTCAAAGCCTGCCCCACAGTGACACACTCCAATAATGCCACACCTCCTAATAGTGTCACTCCCTACAGGCCAATCATTCAAACACATGAGTCCATGGGGTCATTCCTATTCAAACCACCACAGAAAGAAAGGGTTATTTGGCTTACATATCCCAAATCATAGTCCCCAGAAGGAAGCCAAGGCAGGAACTCAAATAGGGCAGGAACCTGGAAGCAGGGGCTGATAAAGAGGCCATGGAGGGGTGCTGCTTACTGGCTTGCTCACCATGCTTTCTTATAGAACCCAGGACCACAAGCCCAGAGGTGGCACCACCAACAATGGGCTGAGTTCTTCCTCATTAATCACTAATTAAGAAAATGCCCTACAGGTTTGCCTACAGTCTCATCTTCTGAAGGCATTTTCTCAACTGAGGAGGTTGTCTCCTCTCAGATATCTACAGCTTGTGCCAAGTTGAAACTAGCCAGCCTCAGGACAGATTATTTTAGCAACAGTAACTACTATAATAAGAATCTAGAATGTCAAGCTGATGCTGTGCTGTTTGAACATTTAACTATAAGGCTGTAAAGCTGTGAGTAGTAAAATGGGAACTAAAACTGACATGTGGCTCCCAAGTCACAGTGGTCATGTTTCCACTGGCAAAACTCAACCACAAGCATGACACTTTCTAAGTGATAATGTGAGTGCATCTGAAGTGCACAAAGGATCCCAGAGTCATCAACGACAGCTGAGGATGCTGAAATGCTTCGGGATGGGATGGTTCCCCCACTGGACTGTGGTTTTCTAAAGAAACCTGACTCCATAATCACATAACCTGGGATGAAACACGCCTAATCAAAGAAAAAACTACCCAGAAGTAAGAAAATAGGGTTTCTGATATTCTTACTTATAAAGAGTAAAACGCCCTTGTCCACCACCATACCACCCTGAATAAGCCTGGCCATCTTAACAAAGAGTGGGGCCACTGCTCAGCTCACAGCTTCATAGGGGTTTACTGGCTACCTATGAACTCATACCTTATAGATATCTATGCTCTCTCAAAATACTGTCACGGCTTTGAGAAGCACAGCTCATAGGTTGCCATGATCTATTCTAGAAATCTCTAGAGTTAGGATGTAAAAGTATTGATACTTTCTTTCTAAAAGTAAAAAAAAAAAAAGTAATTCATAAATCTTTCCTATATCATATCTATTTAGATATTCAAGAGTAGAATTTAGTCACAAATATGACAGGAGATATAAATATACAAAATTTTTCCTGAAGCATTCTTCATTATCAAGTAGAGCATAAATAGATACTATGTACCTGTTGAGAATAAAAGCCAACTTTCTATCATATATATGGTCTTTCAGAGAGAACTGTGTTGCAATCAGCAAGGCTGTCAGGGCAGAGTCATCCTAGCCCTTTTACATGAGACACAGAATTCCAGGATTTGGAGTCTTTCCTGCAGAGTCTGATCTTGCTTTAGATCCAGTCCTTCCCCACTAAGCCCCCTGTGCTCCCTTTAGAACGGTAATGCATGTTCTATGCCATTGCATGTTAGAAGTATGTAATTTGCTTTTGATTTTACAGGTGGTTACAGTTAAGAGATTGAGTTTCAGAAGACTCAGACTGTGAAAGACTATGGGGACTTTTCAAGTTGGACTAAATGCACTTGCATTATGATATGGCTACAAGCCTCCGAGGGCCAGGGAGTGGAATGTGGTAGTTTGAATGAGAATGGCCCTCATAGACTCATTTGAATGCTTGGTTCTCAGTTAGTGGAACTGCTTGGGAAGGATTAGGAAGTTGGTCTTGTTAGAGGAGGTGAATTGCTGGAGGAGGGCTTTGAGATTTCAAAACACTCACACCATTCCCAGTTAGCTCTCTCTGCCTCATGCTGTGGGTCAGATGTAAGCTCTCCAGTACTGCTCTAGTATCATGCCTACTACCCTTTGGAAGTGTAAGCCCCAAAGTAAGTGCTTTCTTTCATTTAAAAATAAAATCTCTGTGATATTTTGGCAAGTACAAAAAAAAAAAAATAACAAATGCAAAAAAAGTATAAGGTAAGTGGTCATTGGCATTAAAAAAGGAGAAAGATACATATAGTTCCCATTTATACAGAGAAACAACAACAGCGAGAACATACAATCCCTTGAAAATCTTTTGAGAGTATCAGTCTCCAGGAAGATAGATCATGCCAAGAGGGAATGGCATCAGTGACGGCAAACAGGCTTTCACTGTGCCCCTGAGTACGCTGCGAATGTCAAGGCAGTCACCACTCTACTACCTAACCACACTGCAAAGGGAAGAAAAGCCAACTGCTTCCCCACTTCCTGTCTGCCCTTCCAACCCTCTCCCAAGCAGGTCTCTCCCACTTCCTGTCTGCCCTTCCAAGCCTCTCATGGGCAGGTCTCTCCCACTTCCTGTCTGCCCTTCCAAGCCTCTTATCGGCAGGTCTCTCCCACTTCCTGTCTGCCCTTCCAGCCCTCTCATCGGCAGGTCCCTGCGGCCTTACTCTGCTCAGCCACTCTACTCTTCTTCCTCTTCGTCAACACAAAAGCGTTCCATGCTCTCACACATTCTGCCCATGGCAGCCATGTGCTGCCCTTGCTCTGTCAAAGCTAGAGAACCTGACCCTCCAGGTCTCAAGGTAAATGCCATCTTCTCACAGAAGTGTCTGTGGCCCTGAAACAAGGCGCCAGCACTTTTGGGCCTTTTTTCCCCTTTTACGTAAAATTTAAGTGTGGCTGTTAAAGATATCTCTCTCTCACCTCACTACAGTTCATCAACGGAAATAGTCATAGATGTATTTTGCATGGAATGTATATGCTACTCACTAAGTGTTTACCATTTAAGTAACTAGCTCATATCTGAGAATAAGTTTATAAAGGGTACCAAGTCTTTTTAAAAAGAGTGCATTACTGAATATCAAAGTCATTCAAATATAGGGTAATACAAGTATTTCAATTAAAAACTATCACTGTATTTCCTGGGTTATAGTTAATTAAAACTGACTAGTTTTGATTAAGTGTTATATGATAAATATAGAATGTTATAAAAAGAATAAGCCCCATTGTGTTATTTCCCCACTAGTTAGAAAGAGAAATATGATTTTGACAGAAGTAAATAATTTCAATGATTATTTGAACTATTGCCATGTGGTATATAGTCTATACAAAAAGTTTTTAAAGCATTTTTAGAGATGTAAGAAAAGCTTCACAAACCTAAGAATTAGGGTGTTTTTTCCTATCATAAAATGGCATAGGAACATTAAAGTTATTAACTGTAGGGAGGTGGGAGGATTTCTGCTTTAATTTACAATACCCAACAGGAAAACAGCAATTCACATACTTGTTAATAGCAAGTAGCATTTTTAAAGGTAAAGTCATTTAGAAGTCTGTATCAACAATCTAGAGAACGCAACTATACAGACACATGTAGACAAGAGAAGTCTGCAGCAGTCACTAGGCCGGCCTGTCTTAGGCACGGACCTCTTGGGTTACACAAATTTTTGTTTTCACTTGAAGGTACGTTCTGCCGTTTTCCAAACTGGACACAGAAAAACACAGGCAAATTTAATCTCTCTAGTAAAGACTTCACTTTCTAAGGGGTTTACTAGACACTCAATCTCCAGCCCAGCTGTGTCAGGAATTGCTGTGCACATCTATAAATAGTAGCAATGACAATCCACTTCAGTTCTACAGGAAGGGCAAACGAAGGTCAATAAAGACAAAGATATCTCTACACATGCAAGTGTTATCATAGTGATAGTTTCCAGTATTATTTCCTCATTTCCAATGACAACATGTCACATAAAGTGCAAACCTCACAATGTATTTGTAGAGATAGAGGTTTCATGTTATATAGCGTCTAAAAATCTCTAAGAAGCAACCAAATGAGCAGAGAATAAATATGATCAGAGACCTCCTGAAGAAAAGAAAGGAGAAAACATGGAATTTTCAGAAGGAATTAATCTTGCTAGGGACAAGTTAAGCAGGAAGCAACTAGAATACCAATAACATCCTTTAAGTTTTCTCAAAGCTATGAAAGAGGACACAACACTAAGCATATGCACATGCTGTCCACCTAATACAATCAAGGGGCTCTGGGGGACCTTGAGAATCTTTCACAGTATTCATATGACATGGATGAAGGTTCTATTCACATTCTTTCTCTTGGCAGCTGAAAAGGAAAGTGGGAACCTGTGTTCATTTCAAAGTAGATCTCACAAATAGCTCAGACTCATCTACATCCTCACTCTGATCTTCAAGGTTTTGCTTATGAACCCCATTCCTTCTGCACCTCATCTCCTGACACTTTTACTTCATCCCCTCTCCTCGTCCGGATGCTCCAGTAGCCAGGGATGCTTAGCTGCTGAAACCCATCTGCTTAGGTCCCTCACTGTCATCAGCTTTTACTCAACTGTCTCACCCTTACTGAGGTCTCTGAAACCTTGACAATTCTACACTTCCTATCTACTTCCATGCACCGAATCTATTGCACACTTTATCTATCTCCTGTCCCAGGAGAACAAGGTTATCCTTTTCCTTTTTGTAGAAGTCTTTTTGGTCAGTTTTGTTCTGGCCAATGTGCCTTCCACATTTGCTATACCATAGATATTCAGTAACTTTCTGTGAAGACGGCTGAAAGACTAACAGAGCCCCTAGTTATAAGAGCATTTCAATAACATCCAACTGAAAGAATACTGGTATTTCTGAATTCAGCAACTGACCTCCATAAATATTAATACATAAGGTCCATGTCTTTGACAAAAATTGAGAAAATTTTTCTTTAATACAGTTTCTTTAATACAGGCACTATTTCACAAAGGGGATATAAATTACAGATAAGGGAAGAGCTGATGCTCCCTCTGCTTGCAGCCCAAGCCCAGCCCAAGGCCTCAGCTCCACGAACATGCCAACAAAAGCATCAGGACTGGATAGGGTGTATGCTGAAAACTTCATGCAAGTGGGACCTATTAGGAACAGCCATCCTGAGCTCTGAGACCTGCCTTTCTCTTAGCTCCCCGCTGGATCAGCATCACAGCAGGTGAGGCTAGTCATTTCTTCAAGAACAGACTAACATAGGGACCAGAATATTCACACTCCGCTCTCTGTTGCCAAGAGCATCCTTTCAATGTCACTGCCAGGAGGCCACTTCGGCTGACAGTTAAAAATGCATGTTCCCAGGAGGATGATCAAGAAAAAGTAATTGGCTTTCATATGCAGCCTGCTGAGTGCTGGCCTCATGTGACCCTCCCCCACCCCCCACCCCCACTTCCTAACTTTGGATAAGCTCTTTCCCATCTATATAACATACCATTATTATTTTGGAGGCTCATTACCCTATACTCTTGGGTAGTGTTTGAGGCTAGATGGACAGACAGCTTCCCCTACTCACATGTGTTTGAGTTTTTACTTTTAAATAAAATGACCATATTAAAATGTAAGGAAGAACAGTACTAGGATAACTTTACTGCTGAAGAGAGGCTTTTGTCTGGTGTCCATATAACAGTGTCTGAGTGAGTACCTATAACACCTCAGTAAGAGCAAACAAAGAAACAGCATGCATACACATTCACGTTCACCTTTCCTTGAATGCAGTGTGTATTGAAAACAACTCCTGTTCAACTAAGTTTAAAGATTCTAATAGGACCAGCAGGCATTCCCAGAAGAATATGCATTACATAGATTACTGGGGAAAACTATTTGTTGGCAAAATAAGCCAATGAAATTTCATTTTATATGAAGGTCTTTTTTTTAAATTTCAGCTATTTTCACCAAAATTTATCAGTTTTTATTTACATAAAAATAAGTGGACTGTCATTAACAAAGCAATTTTTCTTATTTAAAATATCATTTGAAGGCTTATTTATCTCTGGCAAGTCTCAGACTTCTCCAAGTATAATTACGAACACATAAAATGATAAAGCTCATTAGAACACGGAGGAATGCTTATTTGTGCAGAAGGACGCATATGTAGTCATAACTCCCACACTGTCTTTTCAATCAAGGATCTTCAAGTACCATTAAGTCATTCTGAAAACAGGAGCTCGGAGCAAGAGTAGCACAGAACACATCATGCCGCTCACCATGCCAGCTGCCTCCGCGAGGGCGCTGCCTACTCACAGGCACACCCGCCTTGACAGAGCACAAAGCACATGAGTAATGCAGATGCACACAATGCTCTGCTTCCATGTCCTTGAGGCTTGGTGCTCATGGCAACACCAGCATCTGCCTCTTTAGACCTTCCCAGACTCGCAATGCTTTTCTTCTCTTGACATCTTTGGCATTTTATGCATCCTCTGGAAAACACCACCCACTAAAGAAGGGCGTGGTCACTAGGAGGGAGTAGCAGGCTCAAGAACAAGACAGAGGCAGGGGTGGGATGCCAACAGGCTATTGATTATGTCAGCATGTGTGAGCGCTGCTGATCCCTGCAAAGCTGGCCACTTTCAACTACTTCGTTCGGGTTTGCGTTAGGCTGCTAAGCAGCAGGCAGAGCTGCAAAGGAGGTACGGGCTAAAAGATGCCATCCATTGAAGATGATTGCAAACATCTTATGTTCTATCGACAGTATCAACTGTGATATTAATAATGGCAACAGGGCACACTCACACCTGGATTATAAAAATCAGGCAAATATGTCATTTACAGTATCAGTTAACAAGTAAAAGAATCATTTAGTCTCTCAAATTGAAATCTTCAGTGTACCAGTTTATATTAATATAGATCATTATTAAATTTGCTCTACCATATACAAAAAAAGTAAAATAAATTCCACAGAGTTAGGTTTTTTTGTTTATTTGTAACATTAAAAACTTCAGACCGATATGGTAGCTCATGCCTGTAATCCCAGCACTCTAGAGGCAGAGGCTGGCACATGTTAGTGAGTATGAGGCCAGCGTGGTCTACAAAGTGAGTTCTAGGCTTGCCAGGGCTACATGGGGGAAACTCTATCTCAAAACAACCAGAAACTTAATGTTCTGTATAAACATTAATTTGAGAATTCCTTTCCTGTCCTTTTTCTTGTCTACCGAGGCGTGATAGTCAACTGGCATTAGGTAACTTTATGGGAGGAAAGACGCCACTTCATACTTTAGGGCTCTCTCCTAGTGAGCCAGGAGCCACGCCCGAGTCCTTGTCAGCTGGCTTTGCCCTTTCTCTATGAAGAGAGGAAGAAACAAGTATCAGGCCAGCATCCAGGGCCAAATGTCGGGACTTAGTTACCAAGTAACCTGCAGCTGCAGTGCCAGTGATTTCTCAGCTAAATTCACAGGTGTGAGGGCACATGACTAAAATTGATAATCTTACAATCAAATGAAAATATTAAATTTCAACATGAAGAAGAGTAAAATTCTTACTTTTTAAAATAATTTACTCTTTTGGCAAAAAAAATGTACTGAAACTTAACTGCAGAAATGACAAAGCAGAGTAATTCAAAGGAGGGACTGTGGAACTGAAAGGTTTCTCTGGAAGCTTGACAGTACTTATGAGATGGATATTATCTGGATGCCTAACCCAAATATTCAGACAATAGAAACCGAATGAACTTGCTTTTCTCTTTTAAATCATACTATTAAGTTGAGATATGTTTTCATAATGTCCAAAACCTTCATAAAACTCTACAATAATCCTCAGAGTTTTAAAGCTATAACTAACCTTTTTTTTTTTTTTTTTTTTTTTTTTTACAGGATTTCTGTGCGTAGCTTTGTGCCTTTCCTGGATCTCACTCTGTAGATCAGGCTGGCCTCGAACTCACAAAGATCCACCTTCCTCTGCCTCCCGAGTGCTGGGATTAAAGGCATGCGCCACCACTGCCCGGCAACTATAACTCATCTTTAAATTCAGTTAACTCTGTGGGTTTGTCCAGGGCCATGTGTCTGTGTGACCTGAGAACCAATATTCAATCACTTCAGGAAGACATGAATTCAAGAGAAGGGCCAGTCGCCAAATCGAGTGAGGAGGCCTTCCAGCCTTTCTTCCTGAAGTGCTGTACTTGGTGGTTCAGACTCTGCCTGCGGTGCTGTCTGTGGCAGTTCGGATCTGACCATGGACATTCAAATAAGCAACAGTGGCCTGGACTCTAAGCATTCCTTACGTCCATCATTTGTCAAAAACCATAAACGAAACCCTAATCTGCATTTGAATTGCAAAACAAGGGTCATCTATCCTAAGGCTTCCTACTTCTGTGAATGCTGCTCCCACGGCCATTTAGAACTGACTTCTGGTTTTACTTTCCCAGCAATCAGGAAACAAGCAGGTAAAGGATTCATAACTCAAGAGATGATGTAAATGAATACAGGGTCATCTTGGAATACTCACTTTAAACTGGAATTCTCAAATACTTACACTCTGAAGTGTTAGTTTGGTACAAGCTGTATTTGGGATTTATGATTCCAGAGGGCTTATTTATCTGACAAGGGCACGGACATTTAAAATCTTTGCAGATACATTTTAGAAAGCTTGCGCACTGGACACTTGCAAAGCAGTTACTAAGCTTGTTTGAAATGGAGACAACAATAACATGGGTAGAACAGACGACAATGTCAACTGTAAAATATTAGGCAAAAGTATCACACACACACACACACACACACACACACACACACACACACACACACGCATGCACGCACGCACAAAGCAGGAGAAAAACTATTTGGAGGAATAAAGGGGGAAAAAGAAGATGGAGAAGTCAGGGGAGAGAAAGAGGGACGAATGTAAGTAAGGTACAACAATATCTATGCATGAAAACAGCACATTATTCTGGCTGGGCGGTGGTGGCGCACGCCTTTAATTCCAGCACTCGGAGGCAGAGCCAGGCGGATCTCTGTGAGTTCAAGGCCAGCCTGAGCTACCAAGTGAGCTCCAGGAAAGGCGCAAAGCTACACAGAGAAACCCTGTCTCGAAAAAACCAAAAAAAAGAAAAACCAAAAAACATTATTCTGTATGCTAAGTAAAAATAAAACATAAAAGTGGATTAATCTCACAAAATTACATTACCTATAAGACTGTAGAAAAAACAATAAATACACACAAAAGTTTAAGAAACAGTGACTGACAGGACAGGCAGTGGCTCAGCGGCTGACTGGGGTTGAAGAAAAGCCAAGGAGGAACCACAGACAGGCATGAGAGAATAGGAGGGTGACAGATGTGTTCACTGCCGGGCTGTGGTAAAGCTTTCAAAGGCTTATATAAATGCCAGTAAATACATATTTTATGCACACTAGTCTGTATTGTGCATCAAACATCTCCCATTAAGCCAGGTTTTAAAAAGAAAGGAAAGGGGAAAATTCATGGGTATAAGAAGTGAAGATGTTTGGCAGTTATTTTCCCAAAAGTGAGGAGAGCTTCACTCTTTAAAGAAAAAGGCTGAAAAGCCTGTGATTTGAAAAAAATCTCTTAAATTAAAATTAAAATTTGAGAAAACATGCTTTTGCTACCATGAGCGTGAGCGTCCCCATTAGTTTCCTAGTAAGATTACGTGAGACATTAATGAATGTGCTCTTTGGATACTATATAATGATTGTGTCATTATTAGAAAGATCTGTATTTTCTAATGACCCAATGTTTCCAAATGACTCAATCATAATGCTGCAGAGTCAGGCATGAGCAAAGGGTACATTTTAATTGCATATCAACCAATGGACTTAATATAACCTTGTATGAAAAGCTCATTAATAGAGTTTTAGTTTCCACAATTCAACTAGTCTTTAAGAAAATGTAGCAAAATCTACTGTGGTAGGCAGGACTGAAAGATGGTGTCGCAACATGTCCCACTATAATCTCAGGATACTATAGACATTAGATACCACTCTCATAAATAAGTTTGGTCATATGGCAGAGCTGACCTTCATACAGGGAGATTATCTAAGCGGACCTGATCTCATCACATCAAGTCCCCAGCTGGTAAGGGAAGTGTAAACCTGAGAAATCTAATACCAGTGAAGTGTCAGGCATGGCAAACATGTGCTATGAAGATGTACAGACCTGTGAGAAGGAGCTGAGATACAGAGCTGAGAACCACTGGTAGTACAGTAGGATTCTGCCAATACCTAAGCAATCCTGATAGTAGATTAGTCTCAAAAGTCCCCAGTAAGAGCTCAGCCTCACATTTTAACATAGTCTTGTGAAAATCCAGTCAAGGTTCACCTTCTAATGGACTCTACGGTGAGGTAATGAATGAGGTACGTTAAGCTCCTAGACTACAGAAGTGTGTTAGGAGCTCCACACTTGTCAAGGCAAAGCAAGCATCAAGTTGAACGAGTCACACGGCTGAGTGTATCTCCAAGGAAGTTCACAAGAGTGGAAAGTGCTTGAGTACTGTTTGCAAAACAAAGAGAAAAAAGAAAAGACAAAGGAAACAGGCACAGAAAGTCAACTAAAATACTGGCCAGATAAACCACAGCAATTTGACAAAAAAGAATGCTTTACAGTGACACCAAGAGATGGGTAGAAGTGATTGGTGATTATGAAACAGTAACGTCACCACAAGTTAAGCGGACAGAAAAAGTCAAGACACGAGCAAGTGCTGTGGCCCAGGAAGACCACTGGCCCGGTGACTAGAAGACGTTCACTTTCATGATGTGTCCAAAGCAGCACATTACACCTGTCACTGCATGCATATGTGCCTGGCTACAGTACACGACTGTCTTTGGTTTTATTCAGCTCATGTCTGCCATTGGAACCGTGCACCCATGCTAACAAGAGTCACTTCAAGTTTGGCCCACCTCCCAAACCGAAGCTTTTTAGTAGCATTTCTTACTAACCAAGAGCTTCCTCTGCGCCTACACAAATGTCAGCATGTATCTGTGTAAACATCTATTCTAATAATAACTATACACCATTCAATTGTTCCTAAGTTTTTAGACTGTCCTCATTCACGTACAGGTCATGCCAGCATTCGGTACACCTAACACAGACAGTGCCGTTTCCAT
>CABHPP010140544.1:15537-46634 GCA_902168425.1 Peromyscus attwateri | reverse complement strand
GGTCTGATTTCCTTTGTGGCACAAGGAAAATTCACCCCTGTGATTCATTCTTTCCTTCCATAAAAACTGTTTGGGGTGAAAGAGGAGCATTGGGCACAATTCCTTTACAAGTGGCTACCCCTCGTGTGTTTGTTCATCTTCGGAAACCATGACCTCCATGCTTCCCCTCACAGCACAGACAACACGTTGTGTAGCTCCGCCTATGGTTGGTTGGTCTTTCCTAGCTAGCCCTTCTCCTCACAATTAAGCAGGCTGAAGCATTTGGTGGCAGAAATAAAGTATGATTTCTTTCTTCCTTAAACTAAATATTCTCTTTCCTTAATAAACTTCTTATTCACTGTGAAATTGAAAACACAGCCTTTTCTTGATGACCAGATGGCCCAGAAGATTTAATCACTTCAAGCATTCCACACTTCCTCTCCACTACTATCCACGACGGCAGAGCCAAGAGACAGACTCCTCATTTCTCCCAGATGCCAACAGCGATTGAAAACTCTCACAACACGGTTATGAAAACCAGATATGCATGAGAAGTAAAGCTGGAAAAAGAAATGTTACTGTAAGCTACACAATAAATCTTTCAGAGAAGGGTTTCAGTAAATGAGTAAGAGCAGTGAGGAAACATATTCTTGATTAATACTTAATTGAACAAGATTGGCAGTTGAACATTTTCCAATTTACCTAGTAAGTTAGTTTGAGATAAAATTTCTCTTCATATTCAGAAAGTAAACGAAGGTGTTATGAATGAGTAACACAGAGCAATGTATACAGCATCTGAGTCACAGAAAGCTGAAGATACAGCTTAGTATTATAGTACTTTCTTAGCATGTGTAGGCTTTGGTTTGATGCTACTCATTAAAACAAAGACCCCAGCGGGGCGGTGGTGGTGCGTGTCTTTAATCCCAGCACTTGGGAGGCAGAGCCAGGTGGAGCTCTGTGAGTTTGAGGCCAGCCTGGTCTACAGAGTGAGATCCAGGACAGGCACCAAAACTACACTGAGAAACCCTGTCTCAAAAAACCAAAACCAAACAAACAAAAACAAAAACAAAAAAAACCAAAAAAAACCCAAAAAACCAAAGACCCCATCAATTAATACCTATTTTTTTTTTACTATAGACTATTCCAAAGAATATAGGCTTGCCATAATTTCTGAGTATAGTCTTCTTTAAAAGTTAAACCAGAGTAAATCGATGGACCTTTCTAAACCTGCTTCTTCCACCTGAAAACAAGTATATTACACTTAACAGTAAGTAGAGAAAATAATGGTTGAGAATCACCTCACCATGGTCAGGGAGCCCCAAAGCAATCCAGATGATACAGGTTAATCCATTGCTCTTAGCTGTTCACCATAACCAGGTGGCAAAACCCCATTGCAGAAGAAACCGCCTACCTTGGTTGCAGAACATAGAAAAATCAATCTTGAACTGACTAGGAAATTCCCTCCTTACTGGCTAGCTCACATAGTCCTGGAAAGAGCTATGCAGGCTGCTGGGAGAGAAAAGACATCCATGGCATAACCAAACACTGGATCCTGCCTGCTGCAAAATGTTAGTAGCCTTTAGTCAAGATGTGCTCGTCGATACAATAGCGGCCAGATAGGGAACAGGGTAACCAACCACTCTCATGGCTGGATTTGAGGCCTGCTCCACGGGAGGGATTTCATGTGTGCTACTGTAAACACCATCTGTGACTGGGGTCACAGCCTCAAGGTTAGAATGTACTGATACTGTTTTGCTAGGTGGTCAAACCTCTTTCTAAATGCTTACATTTTTTGTACTGCTCCAAACCTTGGTCAGAGACACTTTTTAGAGTGGATAGTGGTTAATACAGAGATATATTCCTGTTGGAAGTGCTGAAAATAAGCAGTTGTGAGTGCTGAGCCATAAATGGAATGTTCTATCAACCCTACTCCACAAATGCCAAAGGAACATTATGGAAGAGATGGCGGAAAGATTGAAAGAGCTGGAGGGTGGGGACCGATGGCTGGGAAAGCTGTCCTCTGGAGATGACATGGCTGCAGCACACGTGCTCACAGCAGCTGTGGTTAAATCAGTGGGAAGGGGGCTCCCCTCCCCTGCCCCAACTGAGGAGCTGTTGGCCGTTGATAGCTCCTGGCGGAGGGAAAGTTGCCTTTTTAAGGGGCTTAGCCCCAAGGGATGTCCCCACACCAATGTGGATTTATAGACCACTAATTGGGCTCAGTGGGTTTTAAATGTTTTTAAAAAGTGGACATGAAATAAGGAGGGCACTATGTGAGGGAGGAAGCCCTGGGGTACTGGAAAAAGGGACAGGGGTAGATATGGTCAAGATACATTATACACATGTATGAAATTTTCAAAGAATATTTTTTTTCAAATCCATGATGTTAAGTATGGTCAAATACGGATAAATTAACCACACAAAAAAGGAAATTATGCCCATAGTTTGGTTTCCCCTATTACCAAGAAATCAGTCCCCCTTCCTTCCTCAGCCAATTTTAGTGCTCTTACTTAAGTGGGGACCAATAACTCTATTATTACATTAAATAATAGCCTATTAGGGCTGCTAGGATTTGTCAAAGAAAATTAGTTTGAAACAAGGATTTTTATTAAGAGAGCTGTGAAGTAAAACCAACACCAAAGGGCAACACCAATTCCATGTCTGGAAAATACACTCAAAAATATGTAAATGGGCCACAGTCACCCTTATTTCTAGAAGCTGAGATACAAAAGTACCCTTAAAAGGCCAGCAAAAAGCCATCACTCCAAAATAAGATGATGCAGGTCCTGGCCTCAGTGCTGAGGTGACGTGTCTTCCCAACCAGCATGCCTCCTGTGCTGCCTCTACCCATGAGGAGGGAAACTGTGAGTCTTCGTTTTTGATAATATAATGAAAACTGTAATTATTCAGAAGCCTGAGACAGATAAAGAAGGGTTGTTCAGATGAAAATTCCTCCGAAGGAAGGACAGCAGGCCATTCTGGGTCAATAGAAAGTAATCACTCACTAATTCAAGACAGAGAAACGTCCTTCATCACAAAACGCAGACAAACTAATAATGGGTTTGGATAGTTGTGCTTATTGGTGACGTTGTGGATAATGTTTATAAAATAGCCCAGGGCAGACTGAAGGGTACTACTGATTCAAGCACTCCTGGGGGCTGAGGATGCCAGTGAGGAGACGCAGAGAAGATGTTCGTCTCTCCACCAAACACACCAGGACAGAAGTTTAAAGCACAAGCTCTGGCATGTTTGCTTGTCAGTGAGAAACACTGGTCGGCGCAGAGGAGTATGTGCCACCCCAACCCTACAACTCTTCTGCAAGGAAAACAGTGAGTGAACGGGTGGGGGAGGGAGGGGGGCACCCTCCGATTTCAGTTCCACAAATAAACCTTATGCAATCACAGGAAGCATTTAGATCCTCCCCACGCCTTCGGCTAGAAAAACAAAACAATCCGAGTCACAGGAAGGAACAGGAATTCAGGGAAATCCCAGTGGTGTGAGAGAGAAACTGTCAAGTGGATTTCTGGGTCCCATAAATGAGGTGAAGTTGTGACAACAGATGTGTAAAGATTCAGGTCCCCCAAAAAGTACCTGTTTGTCCCCAGTGACAAGTCCATCTGAGGATCCTGAGGAGAGGACAGGAGACAGTCACACAAAGCATCACAATCAATATTGGAATACAGCTCGCTCCAGGTTCACCTTGGCAAAACAGGAAGCTTCAAGGACAGCCATGATGGACGGCAGACGTGTAGAAGAAATGAGGGATGAGAGGTGTGTGAAAATGCTGTTGTTGTTTTTAATAAAGATTAGGAGAAAGGTGTGTATGTCAACCTGGATGAGACAATTAAGAAAAATTAACAATCCTATAATGTGTGAAAATCCATATCATAACAAACAGTAACTGGAAACAGGCAAAGTTTATAGCATGCTATGATTGGAATGTGTCTCTATGTTGCAGCTTAACCCAAAGGTGGAGTCTGAATCAGATGACTAGGACAACAGACCTCTGTTATCAAGGGTTGGATCAATGCCATTATAAAAGTGGTCTGGGGGCTGCAGAGATGACTCCACAATCAGTACACACTGCTCTTCCAGAGGACCTGAGTTCGGTCCCCAGCAACACACAACAGCCAGTAACTTCAGTTCCAGGGAATCCAATGCTCTCTGACCTCTTCAGACAACTGCATGCAGATGGTGTACATGAACTCATGCAGACACACACAGACACACACAGACACACACCTCTACAAATAGAAGCCTGGCAGGATTCATAATAGCCAAGTTATGGAATGAGTCTATATGACCATCAACAGATGAATGGCTAGAGTGTGCTATATATCATAATTGAACATTATTTAGCTATAAAGAGCAAAATCATGTCACTTGCAGGAGAAAAGAACTGGACATCATCACAGTTAAAAAAAAAAAAAAAAAAGCCAGATTCAGAAAAACAAATATCACGTTTTCTTTATATATTCAGACTCTAGATTAAAATGAAAAAGACAAGGCAGGGCTTGGATAGAACTCCATGGTATGTGATTCTCTATCAGGCACGAAGTCCTGCGTAATCTACTACATGAAACCCAGGAATGGTGGTGCAAGCCTAGAACCCCGGAACTTGGGAGATGAAGACGGGAGGATCATTTGAAGGTCATCCTCAGCTACACAGCAAGTTCTCAGCAAGTTTGACGGGAGACAGGGCCATATGAGACAATGTCTCAAAAAAATTCAATTAAAATACTTTTGATAACCCACTAAGTCTAATTAGCACTGTCCATATGTGCAAGGGTGTGGGGCCATCACTGGAGCATGGGAACCTACCAGTGGCCACATCCTCAAAGAAAAATAACTTCCTGTTTTCCAGCAGATTTTAATTGCCAACAGCTCCTCAGCTGGGGTCAGAGCCTGGAGAGTACCTCCCCCATTTTGCAGGAATCTTGGTTGGTTTGATCTTGTGCAAGTAGCCACAGCTACTGTGAGCTCATGAGAGTAATAGACACATTGTATGCGTGTGTGTGTGTGTGTGTGTGTGTGTGTGTGTGTGTGTGTGTGTGTGTGATGAACTAAGCAGGGGGGAGTATTAGGGAGGAAATGGGGGGAAAGGCTGGAGGGAAAATTTTTTATATTTCATTTTAAATTTTATAAAAAAGAATTTACACAATACACTGTTTAAAAAACATGAAAACAGAAAGGGGACTTTCAGGAAGAGAAATGGGAAGAAGAGGGGATGCGAGGGGAATGGAGTGACTATTATCAAGGTATATTATAAACATGCATAGAGATGTTAATGACTCATTTTTTTATAGAAGTAATAATGTATTCATGGTCCTTCTCTTCTGCTACATGAAGATTAGATGATAAGGTGCTGGCCTTAAGTAAAAGGCAAATATTTACCAGGCACCAAATCCACTGGTAACTTGATCTTAGACTCTCAGCTCTAGCCACAAGAGAAATAAACTGCGATTATTTACAAATTACCCAGTCTGGGATACTTTGCTAGATTACCCCAAATGGACCAAAACAGAAGCTTCATTAAACTTAATTATAGCTGTCAAGAGAATAAGCCCTGACTCCCCTTTCTGCTTAAAATAAGTGCCCAGTTAGAAGAGGCTCTCTCACATGGACCCTTAGGGCACATGGAGCGGCAAATGTTTTTAAAATCTCCCCAAAAATGCATCAGTTAAATCCTTGCTATGATGAAAGGATAGAGAGTAGCTTACAGGGCAAATCAAGAAAGATTCACCCCTCTTAACAGTAACGTAAAAGGAGACGCCACAAGATCTGAAGACCATTTATGATGTGAGCAGTCATAATCACACCTTGAATCTAACAGGCAATTAATAATAAAATAAATTGCATTTAACAGGGTCTATCTGACCTTTTAGACTGTTGGATTTTGACAACAGTAATTAGGCAGAGGGTTTGTATGCATGTCTTAGCACTCACGGTAGGGGCCACGCATCCACTACTCCCCAAGCTATCTTTGGTTCTATTGGTCCCTGTTTGGGTGCCAGTTATGTTGTGTAACTTTTCCTGATGAGACAAATGTCCACTCATTTCAGATAGGGAATAAATGTTCACTTTGGAGTTGTTGGCCAGGGAGGTTCCCAAGGCCCTGGGCATTGTTACTGCTATTGGTTACATGCAAAACCAACATTGCAAGTTTCTGTTACACAAAAATAACATCTGTCTTAGTCAATATTACATTGCTGTGAAGAGACACCATGACCACAGAAACTCTTACAAAGGAAAACATTTATTTGAGGCTAGCTTACAGGGATTTAGTCCAGTAGCCTCATGGTAGGAAGCATGATAATAATGCATGCCTGCAGCACACAAGCAGACAGGTGCTGGAGAGGTGGCTTAGATTTCTACATCCAGATCAGCAGGCAGGAGAAAGAGACATTGGGCCTGGTTTAGGCATTTGAAAGCCCAAAGCCCACCCCTAGTGGCATACTTCCTCCAACAAGGTCATACCCACCTCCTAATCCCTGTCAAATGGCACCACTCCCTAATGACCAAGCATTGAAATATATGAGCCCATGGAGGCCATTTCTATTCAAATCACCACACCATCACATTTTGGCTAGAGGACATGGAGAAACGAAGCTAGAGTTGAATGAAAAGCTCCTTCCTGGTGGCAGGTTTTCACAGTGCCAGAAGGTACCATGAGGGCTGCTGGGGGAGCATTTTCATCAGTAGTCTTACTGAGTTATTGTCCTAGTTAGGGTTTTATTGCTGTGAAGAGACACCATGACAACTCTTACAAAGGAAAAAAATTAATTGGGCCTGACCTCAGTGGCTTTCCTTAGTCTCAGAAGGAGATTTCCATAACCCATTTCTTCTGTCCTTGACTCTAAAGCCAGAACCATGTGGCCAAAACTGCCAAGTTCTTCTGCTTGCTGGGGCTGGAACATGGCCCCTTGTTCAACTACATCTTTACCTGCTTTCTGTTTTCGATGGTTTCCTTCACTGCCTAAGCTTGGCTGTCCTGGAACTTGCTCTATAGACCAGACTAGCCTTGAACCCAGAGATCTTTCAATTACATCTTCACCAGCTTTGTGTTTTTAATGATTTCCTTCACCACTTAAGCTTGGAAGTTCTAGAACTCAGTAGACAAGCCTGGTTTCAAACTCAGAAATCCGCCAGCCTCTGCCTTCTGTGTGCTGGGATTAAAGGTGTGCACAACCACACTTGGCACTACATTTTTCTTTGTGAAAATTCCTTTTCACAAGTTGGAAGCTTAGCTGGCTGGGGTCTTGCCCTGAGGTCCACACTCTCTTTATTCAATTTCTTAATCTGCTTATCTCCTTGAACACAGGACTTAGCTCCATTCCCCTTCCTGGTGCTCCTTTTCTCCTCAAATTGTACATTTGTATTTTTACCTGCTCAGCTTGTTCCTTTTCTTTATAGATCTTCATGAGAGTGAACACTAATAACCACACAACAGAGTCAATACTAGGCTGCTTTGAGATTTCCTCTGCCAACAGAATGAGTCCAAAACTCTTTACTTTATCATAAGGCAGACTTTTCAGACAAGGGCAAAAAACAGCCATATTTTTCACTAGAATACCACAAGACCAGTCTCTAGGCCACATACTAATATTCTTCTCCTATGAAATCTTTTGAGCTGGGCCCCTACAATCCAAATCACCCTCATCATCACTGTCTTCCGTGTTCCTACTAAATATAGTCCATTAAGCCCCTCTTAAAGTGTTCAACTGCTTTTCTAATCCGAAGTCCCAGAGTCCACATCCCTCCAAACAAAAGCATGAACTATCGCAATACCCCAGTCCCTGATACCAACTTCTGTCTTAGCTAGGGTTTTACTGCTGTGAAGAGACACCATGACCACAGCAACTCTTATAAAGGAAAACGTTTAGTTGGAGCTGGCTTACAGTTTCAGAGGTTTAGTCCATTGTTGTCATGGTGGAAAGCATGGCAACGTGCAGGCAGATATGGTGCTGAAGGAGCTGAGATTTCTATATCTTGATCCACAGGAGCAGAAGGAGACTGCCACACTAGGACTAGCTTGAGCATATAAGACCTCAAAGCCCACCTCTACAGTGACACATTTCCTCCAACAAGACTACACCTACTCCAACAAGGCTACACCTCCTAATAGTGCCACTCCCTACCGGCCAAGCATTCAAATACATGAGTCTAGTCAAACCACCACAGTTATGGACCCTGTGTGCTACAATACCGATGTGTCAGGCAAGATACATCCACAGATTAATAGTGGCATGGCTGTTATGGGTACAAACAACTTTCACAATTGGATTTAAGGCCTGCTATACAGGAAAGAACTCACATCTGATTTTTTTTTTCACATCTGATATTTTAAGCCACAGAAAAAGCTCATGACTAGGGTGGTCATAGGACCACTGGGAAAGCAACTGGGACCATTTACTTGAATTGCTGTAATATGTCTATAGATCATTGTTGCCATCAGTATCAGGAAAGGAAGGAAACGTCTGTTTTTCAATGGGAGGTATACTGTAAAGACTCATAACTCGTCAGTCTCCTGAGGTTGACTGTTAGTGTGGTACAGAAGTCAGGTACTCAGTCATACATTGAGGAAAAAAAAATCTGATAATAATACCATACTCTTCACAGCTCAGGAAACAGTGTGGATGAGGGAGAAGAAAGAATGTAAGAGTCTAATAAAAGGATGCGATGCTGTGTAGCATTGTCCCCCAAATTGAAATCTTCTGTCCTGGAGAGAGGCCCATGAAGGCGCCAAGACTCAGGAAGTAAACAAAAGTCAACATGTCTCAGAAGGCTCCTGAGACTTAAAAGATTCATAAAAACCACTCCCCAGAGTTATACAAACAGCAAACAACTGTTAGGGAGGAGACTGCAGCTGTCTGCAAGTTGTGTATGGGGCTTCAGGCATGCAGCCTTTATGGCAGTGGTTCTCAACCTTCCTAATGCTGCAGCCCTTTAATATAGGTCCTCATGTTGTGGTGACCACCACCCCCCCCCCATCATAAAAATAATTTTTGTTTGTTTTTTTGAGACAGGGTTTCTCCGTGTAGTTTTGGTGCCTCTCCTGAATCTGGCTCTGTAGACCAGGCTGGCCTCGAACTCACAGAGACCCACCTGCCTCTGCCTCCCAAGTGCTGGGATTAAAGGCATGTGCCGCTGCTGCCTGGCAAAAAATTATTTTTGTTGCTCCTTCAGAACTGTAATTGCTACTGTTATGAATGCTACTGTTATAAATGTTAATATATCTGTGTTTTCTGATGGTCTTAGGTGACCCCCGTGAAAGGGTCATTTGACCCCCAAAAGGGTTACTACCCACAGGTTGAAAACTGCCGTTTCATGGGATGTCACCTAAGGTGGGGGGGGGGGGCTTTCAGTGATGTATGTACCTTTGGTTCATTTCTACTCCTGTAACTAACCCCCCACCAACAGTCCCATAAGTAACCCTAATAAATTCACTGATGTCCTAAGTTGCACTTTGATGGAATGGTTATTCTGGTACAAGCAGACATTTGTTCATGCCTCCCCAGCCACATCCTCTTCCGGTCCCTGCTCTCTCACAGTGGCATCCCCGTGACGGATTTCACTGGCCTTGTTCCTGATGGCTACTCTCTGGGCCATCATTAGCGTCTCATTTCCTACATATGCTTTTCATTCTAAAAAAAAAAAAAAAAGCTTTCATAAGTCATGTCAGAGTCAAGAACTTAGGAGTGTCAATTTCTTGGTAATCTTTAAAAGACAAATAATAGTGTGTAGCTGTTAAGTTTTCTCCGATCCCGCCAGGCCCTGCAGTCCCGTGGCTGATTATAGAATAATCATTCAGAGGCTTATATTACTTAACAACTGTATGGCCTATGGCAGGCTTCTGGCTAGCTAGCTCTCATACCATAAATTAACCCATTTCTATAAGCATAGGTATTGCCTTGTGTTCTGTGCCTTTACCTGTACTTTCACATCTTGCTTCTCCTGGCGGCAGGCTGGCATTCCACCCTCTTCCTTCTTCTCCCCCTATATCTGCCTGGATTTCCCACCTGCCTCCAAGCTGCCTTGCCATAGGCCAAATAGCTTTATTTATCATCCAATCAGAGCAACATGTATTCACAGCGTACAGAAAGACACCCACAGCAATAGTGTCCATGTTTTAATGGAAATTGTAGCATTCCTCACGTTTTCTTCTTTATTTTTCGAGCCCAGATCATTTGTGTTGCCTCTTTCTCTTGTGAGTGTATGTGTACACGGGGGGCGGGGGGGGGGGGGGCACGGGTTGTGTATGCACGTGAGTCTGGAGGCCAGGTCACTCTTGTGCTTCTGTTTCACACCCCCAAAATGAATCATACCTGATTCCATGGGTCAGCATGCTTCTGCTGCAATTTTACATGATTTTATTGTTTATCATTCCTATGCTTTAAATTTTTTAATCACACACATATTATATATGGTTAACTCAGAAATTAGTTGGACTTAAACTTTTTTTAAGATTTATTTATTTATTATGTATACAGAAGAGGTTGCCAGATCTCATTATAGATGGTTGTGAGCCACCATGTGGGTGCTGGGAAATGAACTCAGGACCTCTGGAAGAGCAGTTGGTGCTCTTAACCTCTGAGCCATCTCTCTAGCCCCGCACTTAAATTTTATAAAATGCTTTATTGTGAATAGTTTAATGTGCAGGGTTTTTTTTTCTGAGATTCATCCCTTCTTTAAAAGTAGCACTTGTTGGAGTTGAAGAAATGATTCAGTGAGGAAGAGCACTAGCTGCCCTGGCAGAGGACCCAGGTTCAATTCCCAGTGTTCACATGGTGGCTCACAACTGTTTGCAACTCCAGTTTCAGGGGATCAGATGTCCTTTTCTGGCTGCTGAAGGCATCAGGCACCCATGTGATACATGGACATATATGCAGACAAAACTCTCATACACGTAAAATAAAAATTTAAAGTACCACTGGTGTATAGTTTTCGGTGCGACTCTTACAGTGAATTTATCCACTTTCCTGTCACCAGATGTCTTAGTCTGTTTAAGATGCTCTATAAGATGCAAATCTTATAAATTAGAGGCTGAAGTCCAAGATAAAGCTGCCTGCCAAGGGCAGCCTACTGTATTGCAGACAGGGACCATCACACTGTAACTTCAAATTACAGTGGGGGTAGCTAACTCTCTGGGATCTCTCCACAAAGGCATCAAATCCCATGGAGTCCTTGGAACTTAATCATCTCCCAGAAGCCCTGCCTCTTGATTCTATAACTCTGGGAGTTAGGATGTCAACATGTGAGTTTTGGAGCATCTGTTAGTCAGGTTTTGGTCACTACAGTGAAATACTCAAAACAGACAACTTACAAAGAGAAATGCTTACTTAGCTCAGAGTTTTGGAAACTCAAGGGCAAGGCACTTGCGTGGGCTCAGTTCTTGTCAGCATACTATCCCAGGAGACAGCAGAGGCAGGAGTGAGCAGGTGAGAGCATCCTGAAGCAGGTGTAGTGGGCTGGAGAACACCAGGAAGCCTCACAAGAACTACATTCTGAAGCACATACATCTCCAGTGACCATGGACCTCCCACAAGGCCCCACCTCCCGAAGGTCCACCACCCCACAGCACCGTCTGTGGACCAGACTATCACAATGGGCCCTGGTGGGGCAGGGAACTCCAGCCAAACAAGAGGACAGCATGTGCGTTCAAACAATAGCAGCAGACAGCTGGGTTGTCTGCAGCTCTTTGCTATTTTCACCAGTGCTGCCATAAACATCATGTGTGTTCGGGTGACATGGATAAGCCTCTCCAGGTGTGCCAGGGGCAGAGCGGTTAGGGACCTGACTGTAGCATTGTACCAGTGTCCTTTCTGTAACCCCGGCAAGTCACAGTTCTTCCCATCCTGGCTCAGATTTCTGAATTTTTAGCATCGAGTAGGTGTAAAAGGACATCTCACTGGTTTTGAGTTTTTCTCTTGCTTACTCTCTGTTCATGTTTTTTCCTCCATGACGTGCTGTTCACCGCTATTAGCTAGGTTGCAGTTAAAATACATTTTTTTCCTCTATTGCTTTATGAGAGTACTTGGATTATTCCAAATACCTGGTTCCATATCGGCTGTGTCCTGACTGCTCATTTTGTATGTTTTCTTTTACTGAAGAGGCATCTTCACTGTGATATAACCTCTCCTTTATGATCAGTGTCTTTTGTAACCTATTTAAGGGATCCCTCTTTCTTGTGGTCACAAAATACTCCTTTTTTCCGGGGTTTTAAATCTTTGCTTTAAAAATTGATTTCACGTAGCATGAGACAGCATTCATTTTCTTTCTACGAGCCTCAGCAACACCATTTTGTCATAGCTCAAGTGTTCAAATATGCATGGACTATTCCTAGGTTTTCTAATTTTTCAATTTTCTAACCCTTCATCAACCCAAAATGCCTAATCACAATAGATTTCCAGTCAGGCTAGATTTCTGGGATTCTTAGACTTTTTCCTTCATGTAAAAATGAAAACCAATATAGTAGGCACTTATAAAAGGAAGAATTATGTCTCATGGAAGCCATTTTGTATCTTTTAAATTGTATCTCAAAGACATGCACTATAAATATAAAAACTTTCAAGAATCTAGAGAGATGGCTCGTACATTAAGAGTCTTTGCTGTGAGGTCACCAGAACCAGGGTTCTGATCCTAGCACCATGTAATAACCTGGGCACCACACACATATATGCCTATAGCTGAAACTCCAAGGGGAGCAGAGTCTGAGAGAGAACTCACCTCAAAAAGAATAGGCAGAGTTAGAGGTAGACACAGGCATGTGCGTGACCACACACAAGTGCTCATATACTCACACACTGATACACACAAAGGAATGGATGAACAAACACATCTCTTTTTTTTAATGTTGAAATAAGATTTCACTATGTAGTCCAGACCAGCCTTGAATTTGTAATCTTCTGTCTCAGCCTCCTAAGAGCTAGTATTATAGGCTTGCTCAACCACATGTGACATACATACATACATACATACATACATACATATATGATAATTGTGGCAGTATATTGTGTACCCTAATAAAGCTTGCCTGAGGATCAGAGGACAGAGCCAGCCACTAGATTAGACACAGAGGCCAGACAGTGGTGGCACACACCCTTAATCCTATCACTTGGGAGGCAGAGATCTGTCTGGATCTCTGTGAGTTCAAGGCCACACTGGAAACAGAGCCAGGCAGTGGTGGCACACATCTTTAGTCCCAGTACTGGGAAACACACATCTTTAATCCCAGGAAGTGATGGCAGGGCAGAGAAAGGTATATAAGGCATGAGGAAACAGGAACTAAAGCAGTTCAGCTGAGACCCTTTCGGGTGAGGACTCAGAGGCCTTCAGTCTGAGGATTTGTGGAAACAGGATCGGCTGAGGAGTTGGTGAGGTGAGGTTGGCTCTGGGTTTTTTATTAAAAGACCATCTAGATTCAAACAAGAGATAATATATAATATAATATATACATATATGTATAACTATCCTTGTGACAAGGTCAAGCTTATTGTATGTCACCCGAGGCCCTTTATATCCTAACTGGTCCTGCTCTATCACGGGAGTCTCCATGAACTGCAGGTAAGCAACCGTGTCTCTCAGTAGGCTGCTTTCTCTAAAGCTCCCTATACCTACCTGCTCTTTCCAGCACATTCCAACAGCCTGCATTTGTTCGCGCATATCATTTCCTCATACTCAACCACCCATTCTTCAAGCTTAATTCTGGATCTTCTCTCTTCCGTCTACTTCCTTTAAACAGTGAAGATACTGGAAGTCAAAATTTGGCTTAATTAGTTTTAAATTTTACTTTGTTGTTGATGGTTTGGCGTCTTCATTTAAAGGACGTGATCCCAGAAGAAAGCATAGATTGGAAAAGAGCTGAAGAATATTTCTGGTGGTTCTTTTCGACATTAAATGCATTTTTTTTTGGATCAGTCACTATTGCCAGTCTCCAGCTCTAATTACAAAAGCTTGAGTTGGGGTATGTGTAGTTAATCTAGATGAGCAGCTACGACTGGGAAGCTACAGGAGAAAGCCCATGTTTAATGGATTTATTTGTGAGTGAGTTTTACAGCACAATTCAAGAATACCTTCGTCATAGAGACAGCCTAATAATATGTTCCCAGGGTGGTTTACACGGCATCTGTGGGGTCCTCCCTCTGAAGGGAGGAGGAGGAAACAACTGAGGAATCATGATTAGAGCCACCAGGCACAGTGTGGGGGACAGTGTTTAGACAACAGTTCGGCAGCTGCAACACCCCCACTCTCTAAAGTAGGCTTTATGCTCGAAACAGATAGAGTTGAAGGTAAGTTATTATTTTCCATCTTACTTATCAATTAAAGTGAAGATCATTTTGGCTGGATGTACTTAATTTATAAAAGACAACTGATGTCACTTTAAACATGTAGCTGACATGCAAGATAAAAATGACCAAAGGCAGAGGATGTTAGTAAGATAATGGCAGAGCTTTCTTATTTAGTTGTTTGCTTATTTTACACCCTGGCCTCAGTTTCTCCTCCATCCTCTCCTCTTAGTCCCTTCCTCCTGCTCACCCCTATGTCTCCCACCCTGGTCCACTCCTCCTCTGTTTCTGTTCAGGAAAGAGCAGGTTTCCCATGGATATCAACCAAACATGGCATATCAAGTTAACTGCAGAACTTTCAAATACCTATGAATGGTTAAAAATCATTAAGCTTCAGCAAACACTTCTCTATACAGACTCTTTTTTGTCTTTTAATTAAATAGTACTGTTCTGTGTTACAATCCTTTTTTCAATTGGGTGTGGTAGTTAATCCAGCACTAGGAAGGCTGACATAAGAAGACCAGCAGTTTGAGGCCAGTGTGAGCAACACAGAACCGGAACCAAGCGAATAAACACACCAAACAAAACAAAATCCGTTTTCTGTTAACCAATTTACCTGTTGTCACCAGCTTGATCTTCAAAGGGGAAATGGTACTTTTCAATGAACGAGTTTACATCAGTTATTTTTCTTGTTGCTGAGACGAAGTACTTGGTAAGAGCAACATAAGGAAGGATTTCTTTTTGCTCACAGTTCAGGGGTAGAGCCCACTGCAGTGAGGAAGTTTTAGCTCACAGTTCAGGGGTACAGCCCATTGCAGTGAGGAGGTAATGGTGGTACATGCACGAGGCAGCTTGTCAAACTTCATCTGCACTCAGGGAGCAGAGACAGATAAACGCTTGTGTTCTGCTCACATTCCCCTTTTTATTCATTTGGGGTGTCCAGCCCAGGGGGTGCTGCCATTCACATTTTGGATGGGTTTTCCCACCTCAATTAGCCTAATCTAGAATAACCCCTAATAGGTATACTGAAAGATTTGTGTCCATGACAATTCTAAATCTTATCAAGTTATAACAAGACTAACATCACAGAGCTAGAAATGTGGAACATCAATAATACAGACCAGACTGTCTCAGCTCTTTCTATGTATGGACCCTTCTCGCCCAATACATTTTATGTGACTTGGTAAAGAGAAAAAGCAAGAAACAAAACCAAAAATGTATACAGACCAGACATTTACTGATAATTCATAATAAACAAGTTTATTTTAAGACAATTCTTTGGTATACGTATACTTTTACCATTTAGCAAATATTTTTAAAGCAAATTTACATATGAATGAGGTAGGTGTGCTTGTCTATTTTTACAAGAACTATTGGCTGAATATCTGATACTTAGGACATAGAGCACTGTCTTAGTTACTTTTCTATTGGTGTGAAGAGATACCATGACCAAGGCAACTTATAAAAAAAGCATTTACTTGGGGGCTTGCTTACAGTTGCAGAGGGTTAGTCTGTGACCATCATGGTGGGGAGTGTGGGGACAGGCAGGCAGGCAGGCATGGTGCTGGAGCAGTAGCTGAGGGATTATACATCGAGACAATAATCATAAGGCAGAGAGACAGAGATAACCGGAAACGGCATGGGCTTTTAAAACCTCAAGTCCACCCCAAGTGGCATACCTCCTTCAACAAGGCCACATCTCCTAATCCTTCTCAAATAGTTTCACCAACTAAGAAACAAGCATTCAAATATATGAGTGTAAGGGGATTCTCTTTCAAACCACCACAAACATCTTCAACATTTTTCAGAGTTGATTAATATCTTGTCAGTGCTGAGGAGGCCACTGAACGTAAGTATTTAGTATAAAACAGCACGCATATGTTTAGATTCATTTCAGAAACCACTGGAAATTGTCTTAATCTCAGGCTAAAATTCATTCAACTTTTTTTTTCCAATTCTTCTTTTTAAAACTTTTAGAAATTGATTCTTTGTGGATTTCATATCATATATCTCAACTCTACTCATCTCCCCGTCCACTCACTTCCGCCCTTTGCCCTTGCAACCTCCGCTCCCCCCAAACCAAACAGAATTTAAAAGTAGAACTGAAAAAACAAAACAAACAAACAAAGAAAAGAAAAGAAAAGAATCTCGGTGTGGAAGCTGTAGTGTGGCTCAGTGAGTCACACAGTTTACCCTTGAGTCCGAACATCTTTACTTGTGTTTACTACAATGAGTCATTGGTCTGGTTTCAAGGCCTCTGGCTTCTGCTGCACTATCAATGCTGGGCCCTCACTGGGACTCCTCCTGGGTATCCTGTTGCTGCCCTGTGTCGTGGAGATCCTGCAGCTTTGGACCTGCAGGACTGGTCCCTTTACATGCTCTCGCAGTTCACAGATATGGTGGATGTTGGGGAGGGTCAACTCACAGTCCTGGTTCTGGGCCTGGGTGGCAGCTGGGTTGGTCCACCCACCAGCTTTTCCTCCTCCTCATCACCAGGGCGAGCTCTCCAGCACTGCCCCGACTAGCTCACCCAATGTAGCAGACAACAAGGAGCAGGGCCAGCTCTCCTGCTCTCAGGACCTCAGGTCTGGCTCACCCTCACTCACACCAGGGCCAGCTTTTCTATTTTGCCCAGACAAGGTGCAGGGACTGCTATCCTGATCGCTGCAGTTGGTGAGGGGCATGGCCAGCTCTTCTGTGCTTATGCCCCGAGGCCGGCTCTCTGCCTGCCAGAGGTGGCCAGGGGTTGGAGGGGAGGGCATATTTCCCTCACCCATGCCACCACATGGCATTATGAGGGAGGGCATGGGGGCAGTTCTGCTCTTATGCCCACAGGACTGGCTCACCTGCACTCCCACCAACAGAGTCAGCGCTACTGTTTTGCCCAAGCAAGGTGCAGGACCCCATCTCCCAAGTGCTGCTGCTGGTGAGGGACAGGGTCAGCTCTCCCACTCCTATGATCCAGGGACCAGCTTTTCCCGCCTGCAGTAGGTGGGGGGGGGGCACCTACACCATCACATGACAGACAGTGGGGCTGGCTCTCTTACTCTCATGCCTTCAGGGCCAGCTCACCTGCACCCCCACTCACAGGGCCATCTCTACTGTGCTGCCCAGGTGAGGTGCAGGGCCTGCTCTCCCAAGTGCTGCAGTTGGTGAGGGGGTGGGACCAACTCTGTGCAGCCTTATCCTCACTGCTTTCGGTGGTAACAGGAGCCATGGACATCGACACAGACCGTGGCTGCAGTAGGGCCACAGACCCAGACATGGCCCTTGGTGGCATCTCAGGCCCAGACAACACCATGACCCCCGCTGGCAGTGCAGGCCACTCAGATCGGGATGGGCCCAGCAGCAGCATGGCCCTAGAACACCCACATGGCATCAGGTGGGGGCCCAGATCCCAAGCATCTGTACAGCCTTGGATGACCACAGGAGCCTCAGACATCAATACAAACCCTGGCTGCAGCAGGGCCATGGACCCAGACCTGGCCCCAGCCACCGCTTGTGCCCATACAATGCCATGGCCCCAGGTGGCAGCGCATGTCACTCAAGTCTGTATGAGCAGTGTCACAGACCTCAGACACCAACATGGCCACAGGTGGCGGCCCAGATACTGGGCATCCATTGTGGTCTTTGGTGACAACAGGGGCCACTGACATCAACACAGACTCAGGCTGCGGTAAGACCACAGTCCCAGACATGGTCCTTGTCAGCAGCTGGGTCCCTGATGTCATTGTGGCCCTAGCTGGCATTGCAGTTTGCCCAGATCAGCATGGCTCCAGTGGTGGCATGGCCCTATAACGCCAACATGTCACCAGGTGGTGGCCCAGACCTTAGGCATCTGCTCAGTCTTTGCTGGTAACAAGAGTCATGGACATCAACCCAGACCCTAGCTGTGGCAGCGCCACAGACCCAGACGTGGCCCTCAGCCGCAGTTTGGGTCTGGGTGGCACCATGGCCCGGAGGCAGCTTGACAATCAAGGACCAACATGGCCTCAGGTGTCGACCCAGACTGTGGGTCTCTGCATGGCCTTCAATGGCAACAGGAACCATGGACATCAACTCATAGCCTGGCCACAGCTATGGACCCAGACATGGCACCCAGCAGCAGTCTGCCCTGGACATCACCATGATCCCAAGTGGCAGCACAGACCTCTTAGATTGGCATGGCCCCATAGGGGCTCATCCCTCTGACACCAACATGGTCACAGGTGTTAGCCCAGATTACAGGTATTCGCAGGGCCCTTGGTGGTAACAGGAGCCACAGACATCAACAGTACCCCTCAGGGCAAAGTGTTAGGGTCCTGAGAAGTCCTGCTGACTCTAGATACACATTATATGATATGTGTATTGGGGGAGGGATGCACATGCCACACTGCACATGTAGAGGTGAGGACAGCTCTGTGGAGTAAGTCCTTTCCACTAATCTTTCCCTGGGTCACAGGGATTGAACTCTGCCAGGCTGGAATGTTGAGAACCTTTACCAGCTGAGCCATTTCTCTGGCCCTGTCCTGTCTATGGGATTTTGTGTTTGTATTTATGAGAACTATTCGGCAGTATTCTTGGACTGTCTGTGACAGGCTTGAGTCTCAGGTCAGTGGCAGTTTCATAAATGAGCTGGGAACTGCTTCCTCAAGTCCTTTGCTAGAACTGGCCCTCTTTCTTCCTTCCTTGGGGAGACTTGCCAGCGAAGGTATCTAGGCCTGAAGTTGGAAGTTTTGTTTCTGTGACTTACACTGTTCAGCTTTATTGTTGGAAGGAGCTTTGATAACTTTTTCATGGTATTTATTTCACCAAGTTGCTAGTTTTATTGTATAAAGTTGGTAACAGTTCCAATTGTTCTTTTAATTAACTGTAGGACCTTGGCGCTGCCCTGTCCATTCCTGATTGGGTGGTTCACGTCTTTGTCCTATCTCTCCTTAATGAATCTGACTACAGCTTATTGATTTTGTTCATCTTTTCAAACTGCCAACGTTTGATTCCAGTATTTTCTTTATAGCTTTTCTTTCCAATTTCATTCTTTTTCCGTTTCCTCCACTGATTCAGGGTTAATTTGCACTCTGTCTCCAGGTTACTAAGATGGGAGGTAACCTCACTGGTACATCTGTCTTCCTTTCAGGTACAAACAATATCATAAATTTACCTTCGCATCTCACAAATGTGGATCCTCTCTAGTCTGTTCAACATATTTTATGACTTTACTTCTTTCTTCTTTTGACTCATGGATAATTCAGAATTGTTTTGTACTAGTTTCATATATTTGTGAGTTTTCAGGTATCTGTTTTATTATTGAATTCTATTTAATTCTGTTATGAGAAAAGAACTGTTTTATATGAGGTTATTCTAAACATGCTGTATTGTCTACACAGCAAATGTTCTGCTTGCATAAGAAAGTCATATATATTTTGTTGTTTGGGACTAGAGTGACCTCTAATTGCTGACTGTTAGTGATGGTCAGCTCTTCAATACTCATTATTTGTGCTTGCTCCATTGGTTACTGCAAGAGTAATATTAAAGTCCCAACTACACAACTGTGAATTTGCTTAGTTTACCAAATCCTGTTTTCTGTATTTGAAGACCATTTTGTTCTGTGGGCACAGAATTGGAGTCATGGTATCTTTTTGGCTACAGAACCTTTATCATTACATGGTGCTCCTTTTCATCCCTGGTAACACTCCTTGTTCTGAAACCTAATTTTATATATATACATACATGTATACACACAGACACAGACACACACACACAATGGTCATTTCACTCGTCTTTTGATGTTTACATCCTATACCTTTTTAAAATCTTTTTCTTTTAACCTATTTGTAATTTTCTATTTAAGGTGCTTAGCTCAAACCAGCTGACATTCTAGTGTGGCGTAGGGAGGGCTCACAAGCCTCCATCCCTAACTCAGGTGCCATGGACAGCTGATAGCTTCCATAGGGAGGAAGGGTCAATTGTCTTTAAGGGTTTGACATTTGGTAGGCCAACCCCACTCCCGTGGATGGCCCCAGACTCAGATACGGAGAGCAGGACTCGGAATCAGTAGGTTATGGGAAAAAGCAGACAGGAGGTGAATGTGTTCAAAATCATGGTATGACATGTACTTAGTACAAATGCATTTCAAAGAACCCAGTAAAACATTAATAAAAACTCTGGATATGGAATTGTGTGCTTGTAGTCTTGGTTGCTCATGAGGCTGAGGTAAGATCACTTGAGCCCAGGAGTTAGAGGTCAGCACCGGTAACAACTGAGAACGTAGTGTTGAGGGGTGAGGAAGAGAAATGGGGGACAGATGGCTTCTTTTAGACAGTAGAGAGTTAGGTCTTTCTTTTTATTTAGTCTGAAAATGTCTTTCCATTGGTGGATATTTTTGGTTACTGAGATTATGCATATGTTTGGATTAAAATATGCCACCATGCCACTGATTTTGTTTTCTCTTTTGTATTTTTATTTCTGCTTGTTTTTGGATCAAGTTTAATTGATTTTTTATTTTAATAATTCCATTTTTATCCCTACTGCTGACTTACCTTATTTTTGAGAAGTTAATAGTTGTTCTAAAGTTTATACTGTCTGGCTTTAATTATTTATGCTCTCCTTCAAGCATCTAAGTGTTTTACAGTAGCACACCCTCAGTCCTCATCATTTCTGCCGCATATGTGACTGCCATATATTTTGTTCTCGCTTGCTATAAAACCACAATACACTGCCTTGTCTAAAAGGCTACACTGTCTTTTAGAGTGGCTGAAAATAAGGCACCAGATAATGATGACCACTCCTGTATCCTGGCACTAAGGACACAGAGGCAGGAGGATTTCCAGTTCAAGGCCAGCCTTATCCACAGAGCAAATCCTGTTTCTAAAATAAAAACTGGCTAAAGATTACAGGAAACACAAGAGAGCCACCCTCTTTGAGGTGAATGCCGTGGGTATTATATGAGACAGTCATTCTGAGAGGGAGTGGGGAGGGCTCGCAATGGTGTAGGCATTTTCATTACGGGATGAGGCAACTCCCAGACAGCCATTTTGATGGGCAGGACACGGCTCCTTAGAGCCCAAAGGTCAGCCTTGGTCGTTACATAACCTCAGTTGTTGAGTGGTTGGGAGAAAACTAAAATTCTGTGGTTCATACAGTTTCCCCTACCCTGTGTTAAGTGTGGGTGTGACACTGTTCCTCACCCTCCCATCCTTAGTCCAACTGAAATTCTCCCCAGGAGTTTCGTTGTCGCCCTTGAATTTCACAAGCTATTTAGATGGGGAGGTAAAGAATCACGGATTGCTAAAATAGTCTTGAAAACCACGGTGATGATAAACAAGTCGGTGAGTTATCAGGAGGAAGAAACAAATAACCAGTGGACTGGAAGTGAGCCAGACAGGCCGCCACCGACTTTACACAGAGGGTGCGGGCAAAGGAGAAAAGACCTTGTCGGTGGTACTGGGAGATCAGATACCCACGAGGAAACACAATATCCCAGGTGGCGCTTTCATGGCCCTCAGCTGGGTCACAAAAGTCAACAAAAGGACAGTATGGTAAATTTGAAACAGCGTAAGGTCTTTTGTTCAACAGAAGTTAACATCATGAGAAGAAAAGGCCAGTGGCAGAACGGGAAAAGAAATTTTCAACACATACAACCGACCAAAGAACCACACCAAGCATACACAGAGCGCCAACAATACCACTCCAGCAAAACAGGCCCCAAGGCTGGCGAGGCTCTACCCAAAAAGAAACTACTCAATTAGCCAGCAAGTGTGCATGAGGTTGTTCAAACTCATTTGTAGTTTGGGAATTTCTAACTAAAACTCAATGGCAGATCAGTTAACAACTGTCAATGGTTCCATTCTTAAGTGAACAATTCAACAGAAATCCATGCACAGACACCAGGAAATTATCTAGGGAAGGTCAGAGCGGCAGGATCTGGAGATACCGCGGGTACCATTCAAATGTCCTTCTTCAGTGCTTTGTTGTGTATTAATTTCACGACAGCCCCCTCCAGCGCCGTCAGAAAGCTTCTGAGACAGTGAGGTGGCTCAGCGGGTACAGGCGTTTTCCACCAACCCTGACGACCCGAGCCTGATGCCCCGAACCCTAACAGTGGAGGGAGAAAACTGATTCCCACAAGTTGTGCATGTGCATACGAGCATACACACACTCACAAACACACACGGCCCATGCATGCACTAAATAAATGAACAAATATTTTTCAAAAGCTTCTGTCCATTGGTAAACTTATTTTTCAGAAGAAATACTCGAGTGGAGTGATAAAGCTATGTGGATTCTACATACAGACGATTTTCATGTTACGAAACACACAGGTTTTTGTTTTCTTGAAATAGGGTAGGAGCTTGGGGATTATTTCCTTGTTTGGAACTGAGAAACATCAGAGAGGCAAATGCTGTAGCTTCAGCACAGACAAACTTACCCCAAAGGGCATGTGACCACAGTGAGCCACCACACGCCATAAGTTCAAGTTAGCAGGATGGACCCACTCAAGTGCAAGGCGGAGCCACGAGTGGGTACATATCTGAAATCCCAACCCCTGGAAGCCTGAGAAAGGGTCAAAAGTTCAAGGCTAGCCTAGGCTACATAGTGAGACTTTATCTCAAGGAAAAAAAAAAAAAAAAGCTCAAAACCCCACCAAGGCATAGATGGAGAACTTTGGGCTTCCCTGTGGCCTGCCTTAGAAATCTCAAGGTTTGGCTAGAAAAGAAATGCAGAGGTTTGGGGAAGAGTTTTTTCCCATAAGTTGGGAGTTTACTTTTCCTCCTGGACAGTGAAGTGTTAATTCTCTACACTCAAGGAAATATGACAAATGAGGACTAAACATCCACCTTTGCCAACAGCAGACTAGTGGCACTCTGAAGTCGTCTGGTGACTGCTCTTTGAATCTTGACTAGCTAGAGGGAACTCTTCAGATGGGCTCACTTCCTGGCTTTCCCCCTCCACTCTACCCCTTCCACACCTAAGCTGGAAGCTGGCTTCTCTCCAGCAGCACTCCTTCAGGCATCCGCAGACATCACAGCGAGGAAGCAGGGGATTGCATTTGCTGATCTTCTCTATGCCAAGGATTTATGAGGGAAGCCTCCCCCACCTCCCCATTAGGTGTGTTCAGTCACAAGGCACAGTTGAAAGCGCCCCTGATGCCTACTCCAGGCTTCTTTTCCAAAGTGAGTTTGGTTTTAGGAGTTGCTTCTCAGTCTTTACACAGTGCCCCCTTACTAGAGCAACAATAAGACGCACATAAATATCTGCAATTTTAAGACTTTACTTCTTTTTAGGGATGAAAAATGATTACTGTGTGTCCATGAAGATTTTTCTTCAAGAGTTAGTATGGATAGCTTGCTTGATCCAAACATTTCATCTTATATACAGATTTCTTTTAATTCAATTTTTACTTTTTTTTGAGATAAATACAGATTTACATGCAATTTTTAAGAAGCAAAACAGAGATCCCATGTGCCTGTAACCAAGTTCCTTCAGTGAGTAATATCTTGTAAAACTGTAGTAGGAGCTCAAAATCACAAAGAAGCAATAAAAAGCATACTAGAGAAGCCTTCCATCAGCCAGGCCTGGTGGTGCAGGTTGTAATCCCAGCTACGCAGTAGGCTGAGGTAGGACAGTGTAAGTTCAAGGCCAGCCTGGCTTACAAAGCATGCTCAAGATCAGCCTGGAGACTCAGTGAGATCTTGTCTCAAAAATAAGAAGTAAAGAGAGAGAGACATATAGTTCGGTGGTAGATCCCTTGTCCAGCATGTGTGAAGCCCTAAATTCTATCTCTACTACTGCAGAGGGGAAAATATTGCCATCCTTACTAGGATCCCTCATGTTGTTCTTTTATAGGCTCACTAATTTTTCTGTCTCCAGCCTTTCTTTACATAGTTACAAGTTAATCTATTATCCTTTTCATTTCAAAAGCATTTACAGGTGGACCATATGGTTCACCATCTTATGAGACTGTTGCATGAATCCTCAGTTTTCTAATTTTCAACCGTGGAGTACTATCATGGTATAGAGGTTTTATACCCATGTAACCATTCACTCATTGTAGAAAACCTGACTTTTCAGCTCTCCCATATAAGGTGCTAGAAATGTCCATGTAGTTGTTTGAAGGTATATTTGCCCTTTGAGTAACTGTCTAGCTGCCAATTAAAGAGCAGCATCATAGGACATCACAGGATTTGCCAAAGGGCAAAGACCACTTCCGTATAGCTGGCCATAAACCAGGGATGCACTCCAGCATTCTTATCAGTACTTGCAGCTTTGGAGCTTCCTGACCTTGGGATGTCTTTGGCTCGGTGTCTGTGTTTCAATTAGACAAGACACATGTTTTTCAAAGTATATTCTTGGAAACATGAACACCATGGAATACTCCTAAGGAGGGGATTGGGATGTCAGGACTACAGGGAATACTAAGCCTTTCTTTTGCAATCATTATATACTTAATGTCGTACAAGGGAAGACTTCAGCAGCAAACTACAAACGTGGCCGAATGCTGGCTTCATCATCTGCTAGAAACAGGAACCTACCAACCACAAGACACTTACCTTTCCCATACCTTCATTCCTCATTCATAAAATGAACAGTGCCCACTAGTATGAATGGAAGATTCTGAGGCTATAGAAATCACTTGACAAACGTTATTTTTATTACCATAATTATTATCTGTGGCTCTTTGAATAGGAATGGCCCCCATAGGTTCATATCTTTGAATGCTTAGTCATTAGGGAGTGGCTCTACTTGACAGGGATTAGGAGGTGTGGCCTTGTTGGAGGAAGTGTGTCATGCGGGGTGGGCTTTGGAGTTTTAAATGCTCAAACCAGGCCCAGTGTCTCTCTTCCTGCTGCCTGCTGATCCAGATGTAGAACTCTCAGCTACCTCTCCAGCACCATGTCTACCTTACCTGCTTACTGCCCTGCTTGCCACCACACTGATAATGGACTAAATAAACCTCTGAAATGTTAGCAAGTTCCAGTTAAATTCTTTCTTTTAGAAGAGTTGCCATGGTGGTGGTGTCTCTTCACAGCAATAGAACAGTGACTAAGACACTATCATAACCAAAATCATTATCAATGCCCTGGCCCCATCCTGGAGATTTGGATTCATCAAGTCTGGGCAAGTCTATGCCACATGAAGTAGAAGTCCTTTCCATCAAGAACATGTTTAAGACAGAACTACAGGCAAGGTCCAAACCTGAACCACACTGCCTGGTAGCAAGGTGCTCCATTTCCATGCATATATACACTTAGTAAACACTTGGAGCGACTTATCGCGACTCAGCAGGAGAGTGCAGTCCTCTCCAGACCTGGGACTGTAGCATCACGGGTCACAGTTCCTCAAGAGGTGGCTGAAGCAAAGGACTGCAGTGACGTGGACACATTAGCTGTCTAACCCCAAACACAGCAGTCAGCACAGACACACACATGCTTTATTTGTGAGTCATGGCTTGTCAAACCAAATCTGAACATGAGACATTATTTCTTCAGAAATGAAAGAAAATCATCATGACTGTCATTATTTTTGTGGGTTCCACACTACCACAGTGCTCCTTTTTGACAGTCTGTGATTATCAAACACCAGGACATTTCCAGGGCGCTTGGGAATCATTCTGGAGGTGGCTGCAATCTTCTCACCACTTCTGAAGCAATGTGCAGGTAAGCTCTGGCCTGGAAGAGAACACACTCATTGTTCCATGTTTCCAGCAGACGCTGAATGACTCCCGAACTGTGTACACAGATGGCTGCTGCTGCAGCTGGGGGTAAAGCAGCATGCTGGGCTGCAGTCTAACAGTGAGGGCAGGCTGCAGGTGAGCCAGAGGAGAGAGGGTCTCACACTATTTGAGGGTAAATACTTACAAGGTAACTTTCTGGGAAAAAAAAATTCGATACCAGGAATTGCTGTATTTCAAATTCTAATTCTAATGTCAGTAAATTAACAACTACTTGAGCTGCAGAAAACTTAAACCTCCTTCCTCTGCGAAATCCTGAGTTAGATACTGCCAACTCTTGTTGGGCATAAAAGGAATTAGCCATTTGAAAGAGAGGTATTTCTTACTACTTATGTTTTCTCTTTAGAAAGATTTTCCTCTCTCTCTCTGAGATAGTTCACAACACCACAGCTGGGCACAAGACAGCTCTTTCCCAGGTGAATTTGGGAATTGTGCAAAAACTTCCGGTTCAAGTGTCAAATACCTCTTCTCTGGGATTCCCAGCACAATGCATTGCTAAGGGTGGATCCAAAGACACAGGCTAACACAGTGCCCCTTGTCTGGTTACAACAATGACCATAAGATTGAATTTAAAGAATTCCCTTCAACAAGTGCAATACAGATCTTTATAAAAAGTAGCTGCCGATCTTATCCATAAACAGTACCTATGAAACAGTGAGACTTTATCTTTTGAGACAGGGTTTCACCATGTAGTCCAGACTAGACTTGAACTTATAATCCTCCGGCCTCAGCCTCCCAAGTGTGGGCCACCATACCCATATTAAGATTTTGCAAAAGCACAAATTTCTACTCTGATATAGTTAAACTATCACTATTATTAAAAACTACCCAACTTCCTACTTGCCAGGTATTTCCTACCCTCAAAGTTACCTAGGAGATAAATTCTATAGTCACCTTCACTTTACAGATGAGGAAATCATGGCCTAGAAAAGTGGAGACTGTCTAAAACACTATGACTTTGATCCCAAGTGGCCAGTCTCCCGACCCCAGCCTCCAGAGCTGCACACTACAGAGAGGTCCTGGGGTCTGATGAATGACAGGTGTGTCTCACAGACCTTTATTTATGCCTGAGCCTTAAGAGCTGGATCAAGGACTTCATTCCATAATCATTTAGCACTTGCCTATGATAAATTAGAGACATAAGCCTATCATAATACAAAAACTTGTGGATTATTGCAGAATAATTAAATTTGTCACATTCAGCCTTTGCTCTTGAACTTTGCTCTTTAACTCACGGTTTATGACACTTAGGGTAATGGGTAGACTGGCATTCACTGTGGAACCCTGAAAGTGCTGATTTGAACAGTTTTTATTTCCACAAAATTGTTGAGACTGAATTTTTTCAGGCAATGCGGTATCATTTCAACAAATCCATTTTGGTCTTTACTGCATTTGAAACACTGTGCTGGGGAGTCTGTGAGATGTAATGATTTAGAAGGAGGCAGAACAGCTTGTGGGAAAGGAACTGAGGCCCTGGGGTCACACAGGCTGGGCTGGGAGGCTTGGTGTCAGTACTGACTAGCTGAAGGGCCTTGGGCTCATTTCATATCCCTCCTAGGCTGTTTCTACCGCTGTGAAATGGCTGTGGGACCAGCACATACTTCCCAGGGTTTTGAGAAGGCATGTAAGGTGCTGGCGTGGAGTGTGTACAGCTTAAGTGGCCATCGCCATTACTATGATGCCCTAAGAAATGGGCAGCCTGGCCAGGCATGGTGGCACACACCTGTAATCCCAGTGGTTGGGAGGTAGAATCAGGAGAATCGGGAGTTCAAGGTCATCCTCAGCTACAGCAAGTTCAAAGCCAGACAGGGCTATACCAGATTTTGTCTCAAAATGCCAAAAACAGAAGGGAAGGAGGGAAGGAGGAAGGGAGAGAGAGAAAGCGAGAACTGCATGCAGTCTTCTTGAAGAGCTCATCCAAATACTTTTGGAGAACATTCCTTCCTGAGGAATAATGAAACTCCTGTCTCTGTCATGCAGCATAAACATCACAAATACATCTCTGTCAAAGACATACTTAAGATTGCTCACGCTATTACTACTCTCCATTCATTACCTCACCTTCCCTGCTATTACTGCAGATCTGTCTATTGAGCCATCTAAAGGCCCTCTGTCTGTCTGTCTGTCTGTCTGCTCTGTCACTACCAGGCAATAGAGAACAAATGAGACCAGAGGGAAAGGAATTGTATGGAAGTTAGTTTCATTTTTATTTTGAAATATTTGTAGTTGGTTTATCATATTTAGTGTATATTAAGGCAGTGGGAAGATGATCTAGAAATTATAAGACAATCTTCCATTTATATTTGAAAATCTTCATCAAGAATATCTTCTAAGAGGATATCACTCTGTGTGCTAATTTTTTATTTGATACAAAAGATAAAAACATAAAAACCATCTGTCATGGGTCCATTCCATGTGTGCTGGTCTCAAAGGCAAAGGTCAGTGACAGTTCTGGCCGCACGAGGCGGCAGCGCTCTGACCTCTGAGAGCTGAATTCAAAGCCTACCATCTGCTCTTCGTCTGCTGCAGTCTCGGCTGCCAGGTCACCCACATTTGGAGTTTCACTCACTCTGCTTTCCTAACTGGCGCACATGGCAGAGTTTAGGCCCATTCACTGGGTAGTAGCAACCATTAGCTCTTCTTAACTAGTGTCACAAGCCCTTCCAACTTTTCAAACGATGCCTCGAATTCACCGGAACCCACACCTTTAACCGAGTCACCACCACTGTGGCGTTCGTCTCTCCCAAAAGTTAAACACTACTGGAGAGTTCAACTTCCAGAAGCAAACGTTACTTGTGTTGTAGGAAAAAGGAAACAGCTTTCAGGAGGCAAGATTCACCTTAGGTAGAGGCAGATTCCAGGACTCAATTAGAGCCTTTTAACATCAAGAAATGTTATCATTAATGCTGACTCTGGGAACCCGATTTCATGACTCAAGTCCTGCTATTCTGAACAGCAGGTCATCAAAGGAACGTTTTCTTGATGCTGTGTCAGGGTAAGGGCATACGTGGACCTAGCCCTTTAAGGAGGGGAGAGGAACGGCATTGGTGGCTGGGACACCTTAGACAGCCAGTTTCCAAAGGCAGGAGGGGCAGTTCGGATCTATTTGGTATCTTTCAGTGCTGTCTCATATATCTCATTTACACCCCCACCCCCACACATACACCATGGAATCAATATGTAGTTGAGGAGAAAGATTCAAGAGCGTAGGGAAATCTTTTTGGTTCCATTTAGATAGTGGGAAGCTTGGCGATCACTCCACATAGACTCTGATTCTGTGTTTTCCCATCCCTTCAGAGATCCCCTTTGTGACCCTTAACATAGCTCTTGGGCAATTTCCCAGAAAAAAAAAATGCATCTTGACACATTTTGGACAAGATTTCCAGGGACTCTCTGACCAGGTTAGGATCCTGTGCCCTGACCCATGCCAGCAGAACCTGAGGGCAGATTCTCCTCAGCTTCTCCTCCAGACTCTTGCTGTGTGAAAAGGAGGTGACCCAGAAGCCAGCTCACAGGCACTCTGGCCACATGGCACTGGCCTGGAATAATTAGAAAGCCAAGCAGAAACTGAACTGGGAAGAGAAACCGTGGGTTGCGTAGTCAGCTCAGTGTGCAGTACCTTCTAGTTCTATCCTGGACACACTTCCTCATGTAAACAAACTCCTGCCTAGCAGGTAAAGGAGACTGAAGCTGCTTCACAAGGATGCTCTGGGAACCAGATGAGAAAGGGTACCAATATGGGAGCCAGAGGCTGACGCAATGTGACGTGTCAGCCTGGGAAGAGCAGGCTGGCTTTTTACTATTTTACAATATACCAGCTCTGTGACAGTCTTGGGGAAATGATTCATCTTCCTTGATGGGTTTCAGTTTCCTCATCATACCGCACTGAGCTGTTATAAGGACAGAAATCATGTAGGAAAGCCTGGCTGGCATCTGCTTCTCTAACTACTATTCTTAGAAAATGACCAACACCACCAACAGCATCTGCAATCTTAGGACAGGAAGTAACCAGGAACTATGCGCTCTCCTATTCACGGCAATGCCTACTTAGAATTGATCAGAAGCCTTCATATTTAACACTGATGATGAGCACAGGAGACTTGTATCATTTTTGGAGAAACTTCACCCAAACTGGCCTGGCCCAAAAGACTGAGGCTGTTTTAGGACCCTCAGCACCGTCACCTAGGAGCAGCAAGACCCAGTGACCACACATTAGAGCACGCCACAGAAACACTAACTCCAAAAATACCACAGGTACTACTGCTTAGCATTTAAAACTGTACTCTATTTGGATGGTTTGTCATATGTTCTCTGTTAAATGACATTCCTTGAATTCAATGTACTGCTCTTATTTTTGGAGTAATTTAAGGGGAAAAAAAACTCATAATAAACAGGTAGAAATACCTTAAAATCTCAATTCATAATTGCAATTAATAGTAAATACTATTATTTGTAAGGAATCGTCGTAGAATACCTTTAAATATTCTGCTCCTGGAAGTCACTTAAATGTGCATAATTTTTTAAAAATTCTTATTCCAAACTTTTCATATAATGTATATTAAAAGTATACTTTTTATAGTTGGGATTACCATACTTTAATATGAAATCGATGAAGAGTTATGGTTTTGCTTATCTGAAAGTTCTTTAAAGAAAAAGTGGAAAGGTTAATTTAATACCCAAAAGGCAGAGCAAAGGGAAACAATGTTAAGTGCTATATTGTATTTACTCTAGGTCACAGTCCAGCAGCTACACCACATTGGCTGATACTCAAGACAGGAAAGGGGTTGTGCGCCCACCTATGGGGGACTCTAAATGAACCAGTGCTGTTTATTCACAATTCTAGATCAAATCTACCCTCACTTTATCCATGGCATCAATCAGGCTTGGTTCTTACACTTTCTTGTTCCCAAAGATCAGAGGATTGAACAAGGATGATCAGGGTCGCTGTCATGAGTGGACAGGAAAGTCCCGTCCACTAAGGCAGGGCTGGAGTCGGGGGACAGAATGGACAGGAACAGTCCCGTCCACTAAGGCAGGGATGGAGTCGGGGGACAGAATGGACAGGAACAGTCCCGTCCACTAAGGCAGGGATGGAGTCAGGGGACAGAATGGACAGGAACAGT
>CABHPP010140544.1:0-10537 GCA_902168425.1 Peromyscus attwateri | reverse complement strand
CCTCCGAGACTGTGAAGCAAATTAAATCTCTCCCTCCTTCAGGCATTCTGGTCACAGCAATGAGAACAGCCACACATCAGAAGAGCACACTGATGCTCATCAGACACAAGAATCAGCAAAGATTTCTGAAGCTGAAAAGCTGCTAGAAAAGAGGTGGTGGTAAGCAAGAGCGCTTGAAAACGTAGCTGGTGAACAAGAGAAGAGGAGCTAGATGAGGGAGGACGAAAGTCCACAGTCGGCAGCAGCTCACACTCTCCGGGCTAAGTCTGCAGTCTGCGGCAGCTCACACTCTCCGGGCTAAGTCTGCAGTCGGCGGCAGCTCACACTCTCCGGGCTAAGTCTGCAGTCGACCACAGCTCACACTCTCCGGGCTAAGTCTGCAGTCGACGGCAGCTTGCACTCCGACTCAGTTAAGTCGTGTGCTGCGGACGGTTACTTTCCCCACACACGAACGCTGCTCAGAGAGTGTTGACCATCCCTACTCTCTGAGGAAATGGAAGCTAGCAGAAGATTCTCTTCAGCTCTTACTGCTGCCACTTGAATAAAATTTAAATTTAAAATTTCACCTACAGTTCCCGTCTCTTTCTGAGCTTCCCTGGCTTTAGGTATAAAGTAGACCTTTAAGGAACATTGTTACTCAATAGTACCATTGAATAAGAACACGGGCTCTGCCAATACCATCTGCATCCATGCCCCTTGTAATCTCGCACTCATACGGATGTAAGGAGTGGCTCTCTTCTGGAACAGGAATGCAGAGCAGCACGGTGAGAGCAGAGATCACCTGTCTGTACCATCCTATCTGCTCCACCAGAAGATGTCACTGGAGGAGAGTAGTAGGTCATTTGCGTCTTAAATGAAGAAAACCATTGACGGCCCATGATGACACTGATAGACAGAAAGGTGCTAAGATTATTACGGTTCTGAAGGGAGGGGCAGAGAAGATGATGAGGGCTGTCTACACACACGGGAGTGAAGACAGGCAGTGACGGAGTCGCGTGCAGCACAGCTTTTCAGAGCGGCTCATACACACCCTTTTACTGATGCAAAGTACTACAAAAAATAAATCACACCATGTTTTGGTAACTCAGCACCACCTCCAGAAAGCGAGGCAAAAACACAGCTTAGTATCATGGGGTTTATTTGTGTATTGACTGTGACTACATAATGTCCCCTTTGCTTGGGCAGTTTAAGTGCCATTTATGTTGAATGTTATATATACCCTGACTTTAGGGCTTTCAACTTAAACATAAAAAACATTACTCAATAAAAGAGAACATGAAAAACACTTAAATAAGTGAAAATCTAGGTTGCTGTATTTTAATTTAGAGAGACTAGGAAAAGCATTCTGAATCTGGAAGGTCTTGGCCCCATGGCATAGGGGCGCAGCATGAATGTACCTGCAGTCCCTGTGATTCACTTCTCATGCTCAAACTGTCCCCTGTGGACTACAGAAACACCCACACACATTCTCTGCAGACTGCATAAATGTCACAGACATAAAATATACAGATAGAACCAAATAGCATTTAATGTGCGCTTACATGCCGCTAACTGGGCTAGACCCAAGGGAGAGCATACGGTGGGCGAGCAGAGCTGTAATTGGAGGAATGGACTGAACAAAAAAGGTTTGTCCTGGAAGTAAAGTACAGAGTGTTATGAGAGGACAGATTGGAGAGGATTCATCGACCCTAGCAACTGAGACCGTCTCTTTGAGGAAAGACCTGGCCTAAAAGTTATAGAAGAGCCAGGCAAATACAAGGAAAGAAAAACATTTAATCGTGAATAGGAAGTACACGTCTCCCTTTGGAAACTGCAAGGCCACGTAAGTCCTGGGTAGGTTGGGGTGCGGCCTGCAGCCGAAAGGGGAGAGCTTGCAGCGGGTATTCGGATGTCTGCGTTCTACGAGTGCAGAGAGAAGGCAGGGAAGGGTTTGGATAGGAAAGGCCTCCATGCCTGTACTATAGTCATTTTATTCAGAGGTTTAAAAACATGATATGATGAGGAAAGAAAATGAGTTTGTCTTTGTGTGTTTATTTTCCTTAGACGGACACAAATTCAGGGCCATGTGCTGCTCCAAAATCAGTCATGTGGGAGATGATCATCCGTCTAAAATATTCCGAGTTCTCCTCCTGGGCACAAAGTAAGGAATTTCCCCTCTCTAGTGAGGTGAGGACATGCAGTGTGTCTAGACCAGAGAAGTACCAGAGAAGTGGGCCGAAGTACCTGTGTCACTTACAGTCAAGCTCCAGGGGCTAACTTCCGTCTGTCCTCTTTGTCCTGGAGTCCAGCCAGTGGCTGCTGTGTCGATACCGATGCCATAATTGAATATGATACAGGGAAAATGGACATGCGTAACAAGAGAAAACGGACATGCAGAACAAGAGAAGCCAGCTACCGCTGACTGAAACCACCAGATAATTATTGACGCTCATAACCCCACCCTGCCTTAGCTGATACAAAGATAGGAAGAAAATAATTTTCTTTCTACAGTTTCTATTTTATGATTTCCATGTAATGCCAATTTTATTATGAAATTAACATAATAATACTATAAAATACATGTGCTCTAACACATGAACACACATAAATAAAGCATAAATATGCATTGGGTTATATGAAGCACCATTTATTGACAAAAGTGAAATTAAAAACCAAACAAACCATCACGTGAGGGTTGAAACACTGAGCTCTCATACTAATGTGACATCGTCCAACTTGAGTGCAAACACCCTAAGACTGCTTCCTCGTTTGTCTGAATAAACTAACTGCACTTGACTAGAATTTCTGTCTCAGGAACTTCACCCATATACCACTTTGCTTCAATATTAACAACAGCAGCAAAGTTGGCAGTAATGGAACAGCACGGAGCCTAGAATAGACCTCTGTCTGAATGTCATTGCTTTATAATGGGAACCAGACTGTGCTTGCAGGGCAGCTGGGTGGCCACGTGGAAACCAGCGCATCTTAGCCCACCGTTTGCACCACACAGACCCGAACTTCATGCAAACAAGACGCTAAAGTGAAAGGCAAAACAACACTGGGAGAAAACAAGGGGTAAACCTGCAACCTCGGAGGCAGACACAAAGAAACTAGAGGTAAGCTCAAGCATTTATAATGAAACAGGACTTCAATGATATTAAGAAACAGATGTCATTTACAGGAAAGGGAGATGACAGAGCAGGGCATGACTTCTACGACACAAGCTTTGCAATGGACTTTGCACTGGAATATATAAGAAACAAATCAGTAAAGAAAAGTCAGACAACACAATGAGAAACAGGTAAGAGCTTTCCAAGTATTTTATCCAAGAGGACATCCAAAGCACATCTGAGTTAGAAAAAAATGAGCACCAGCATGATCAAAACCAAACCAAAGAGAAGACACCCAAGGCTGTGAGGATGTGGAACAGCTCGGACTCGGGCTGTTGGACATTCTGTAAAACTGGTGGGCCATGTCTGTGGTGATAATATTGTATACTCCAATATATTGTGTACCTTAATAAACTTATCTAGAGATCAGAAGACAGAGCCAACCACTAGATTAGACATAGAGGCCAGACAGTGGTGGCACACACCCTTAATCCTATCACTTGGGAGGCAGAGATCCACCTGGATCTCTGTGAGTTCAAGGCCACACTGGGAACAGAGTCAGGTGTGGTGGCACATGCCTTTAATCCCAGCACTTGAGATCTCATGTCTTTGCTTGGAAAGCACACACGCCTTTAATCCCAGGAAGTGACATGGCTGGGTGGAGAATGGTATATAAGGCGTGAGGAGACAGGAACTAAGAGCAGTTCAACTGAGACCCTCAGGGTGAGGACTCAGAGGCTTTCAGTCTGGGGATTCGTGGAAACAGGATCAGCTGTGGAGTTGGTGAGGTGAGGTTGGCTGTGGCTTGTTCTGCTTCTCTGATCTTTCAGCTTTCACCCCAATATCTGGCTCCGGGTTTATAAGACCTTTTAAGATTCATGTTACACGTGTCTACCTACTGAGTTAGACTATGGCACACTCCAGGTAGCGAACCATCACAGATGTGAACACAATCACAGCAGAACAGTTGGAAAACTACCCAAATGTTCATTAAGAGTAAAACAGGCACATTCTTGTATGCCCCACAGGGCAGCGAATCAGGAACCACAGCCACCATCAATCAACTATATGAATTTTGTAATCATGAGCCAGGCAAACTGTACTAGAGTTATAAAGACAAGCACTGCATCACCCCAGTCACAGAAAGCTCACGGACAGGCCAGACTGCAGCTTTATGAGTTGCGTTCCACGTGGGGAGTGAGTGGAAGGCAGGAGGCCCTGGGTTATTCGTAATGTTCTACTTTGAAGTGTTACATCCTGTGACCAATATCTTCCCTGCCCAGGCAACCACCCCTGCCTACTCCCAACCCTGACAGCCACCATTTTATTCTCTTCCCCGGTGAGTTCAGCACTTTTAGATTTTATATAAAACTAAAATCATGAAGCATTTGTCTTTCTGTGCCTGGCTAATTTTACTTGAAATGATGTCCTCCAGATTTATCTATATTGTCACAACAACAGGATTTTTAAGGCTGAACAGTATTCCACTATGTACACAAATAATGCTCTTTATTTGCTCATCTGTTGAAGGTCATTTACACTGGCCCCTCATACTGGCTTCTGTGAATGACACCGAAAAGAACTTCAGAGTGCAGGCATGTCTTTGGCATGCTGACTTTAGTTCCACAGGATGTATGTGCAGTAGTAGGGTTGCTGGATCATATGGCTTTTCTCTTAATAGAACAAATAATTTTAAAGAGCTGGAGAGATGGCTCAGCAATTAAGATCGAGTACTGCTCCTACAGAGGACTGGAGTATGGTTCCCAATACCCTTGCCAATTGCCTGTAACTCCAGCTCCAGTGCACCCTATGCCCTCTTTTGGCCTCCATGGGCATCTGTACTCTTGTATGTGCATACCACCCCCAACATATACACATGATTAAAAACAAAATCTTTAAAGATTTAATCAGCTCTATATTCTTCCACAATGCTGTAGTAATTTACATTTCCACAAACCACGTACAGGAGGACCCTTTCTCTATTCTTAAGTTTGTCATTATCTCTTGTACAGCATCCTCTAGGACCAGGATGCTCCAATGGTTTTCCTTTGCATTTCCGACAATGAGTGGTGTTGAACATTTTTCATATACCTGATGGTCATTTGTATGTCATTTTTTTTTTTTTTTACTCTTTTCCTTGCAGTTGGATTTTGAGTTCTTTGCAGAGTTTGGATAATAGCCCCTTAGGCTGGTTGGTTTTATCAACTTGACACAAAACTAGATTATCTGGGAAGAGGGAATTTTAATAGAGAAAATGCCTCCCTAAGATTAGCCCATAGGCAAGTCTGTGGGGCATTTTTTTGGATTAAGGATTGATGTGGGAGGTGTCCAGGTCACCGAGGGTGGTGCCAACTCTGGGCAGGTGGTCCTGGGTTGTATAAAAAAAACAAACTGAATAGCCCAGGAAGCATCATTCCTCCGTGGTTTCTGCCTCTAGGTTCTGGCTTTGAATTCTTTCCCTGAATTCTTTCAATGATGGACTATGATGTGGAAGTGTAAGATGAAATAAACACTTTTCTCCCCAAGTTGCTTTTGGTCATGTTTTACTACAGCATTAGAAATCCTAACTAAGACTCCCTTCTCAATACGCAGTTTGAAAACTCACCCATTTCACAGATTTCTCTCTGTTCTGTCGATTGCTTTCTTACTTGTACTGATGCAATATCATCTGTCCATTTCTGCATCTGTTAACTCCAGAAAGTCCCTGCCCAGAGTAAGGTCACAGGAGAGCTTTTCTCAGGTTTTCTTCTAATAGCCTTACAGTCTCATGTCTTATAATTATGCTTTTAGATTACCTGAAGTTGGCTTTTGTATAAGTGTGAGGCAGGGTCTAATTTAATTCTTTTGATGTGATCCCCAGTTATCTCCACACCATCTATCAATGAGACTGTCCTCTCTCCATTACATAGTCTTGACATTTTGGTTTAAAATCACTGATCAAATGCGTATATTTATTTCAGGGCATTTGGGTGCTCTGTTTCTTGAATACAAATAATAAGTGCGCTCATCTTATAAAAATTACTCGAGTTATTCACTCACAATAGTGCCGTTTATGTAGGCATGTTTAGCTCAATAAAAGTTGTTTTCAAAAAAGGAGGTGCTCACGGGGCTGAAGAGATGCTCAGTCATTAAGAATGGGCACTGCTTTGCACAGGACCTGAGTGTGGTTCCCGGTACCCACGTCAGGTGGCTCTCAACCACCTGTGACTCCAGCTCCTGGGATCAGGTGCCCTCCTATGGCCTCTGTGGGCACCTACACTCAGGTGCATGTGGCCCCTATTGCTTCCTGCCATGCACATAATGAAAAACTCTTTACCATGAAAAGAATGGTAATAAAGCATTAAGAACAAATAACCGAGATGATGATATATTAGACGTTTGTGAACTACCACAAGCCAACCATCTGCTCCAAATGGAAATTTTCCATAAAAGCTAAGAAGGCAGGGTAAGATTATGATGAGCTCCTGGGAGGGACAGTCTCCCACTCTTACATAACACTGCAGTGTATACCTGAGACATCTAACCCCAGAGAAGCTCCAAAATGACGGGGGGATGCAACCAATCAATAAAGTAGCCATCAGCCACATGTGGCTACTAAACACTGGTGATGGAGCTGGTCTAGATTGAGACGTGCTTAAGTAAAATTCAGGCTGTCAATGACTTAGTCAGAGGATTAAGAACATGGAAAACATTTCTGTAACTTAGGTTCACAAGTTAGTTATTATTATTATTATTATTATTATTATTATTGGTTTTTCGAGACAGGGTTTCTCTGTGTAGCTTTGCGCCTTTCCTGGAACCCACTCTGTAGCCCAGGCTGGCCTTGAACTCACAGAGATCCACCTGGCTCTGCCTCCCGAGTGCTGGGATTAAAGGCATGCACCACCACCACCTGGCCACAAGTTCTTTATTTTTAAGGATTTGAATCAAAGTATACCATGAGCATGTACACACACATAGGTACACAAACAGAAGTGGACAGCTGTATAGTCTTATGAAGTAAGCACACTCATGTTACCAAGGTTGTGTTAAGAAAAAACCACCGGCAGGACTCTAGATGTTTCCTTGTATACCTCTGAGAATAGTTCTCAAAGAAACATACAAACCTGATTTTAATACAGTAAATTAATTCTATCTGATCTTGAACTTTATAGGAGTGAATTATACAATGAAGCTCTTTTCTTTCCATGTGATTCATCTATTTGTAATTTATATGTAATTCATTTCCACGGAGCCCCAACATTCTATAATCCACTCTTCTATTACTGTACATATGGGCTATTTCTAAGCTTTGGATACTATAAATTAGCTTCTATGAATGATTTTACATTTCCTTTTTAAAGTCTGAGTACTATATTATACCCAGATATCATTCCTACGGTGGTTTGAATTTGCATGGCCATAACTGTGATGAAGCTGAGCACATTGTAAGTGTTTTCGGTCATGTGTAGGTCAGCTGCCACAATGTGCCTATTCGGGCATTCTGCCTGGCTTTGCAAACCATGATTTTTTCTTACTGAATAGTAACAATTCCTGGGGAAAGGGTGGCAAGGTGGCTCAGTGGGTTAAGGCGAGCCTGACAACCTGAGTGTGATTCTCAGAACACAGAGATGGGAAGAGAGGACCAGCTCCACAATGTGGTTCTCCGATATCCACACAAGCGGCATGGAACACGAATTCCCCAGCCACATTATGCACTTGTTTGTGTACACACCAAAAAAATTTTAAAAATCCTTTGGATAACTTTTTATAATTTTTTAAATGGATTTCATATCAAAATTATATTTTTAACATATAGTTAAATTTAACTTTACCTGTTTTGTCTTATTTTTACATTAAAAATATAGCTACCTCAAATTTTAAATTTGTATTTAAAGCTTACTTTCTATTTCCATTGGACATTGCTACCCTAGACAACGTCTGACCATGAGTGTACTTTGGAAAGTCATGCTATCTAATGTCAAATGTACAAAGATGTACAAAAATATGTTATCGGGTTCTGAGGTTTATTATAAGTATTTTAATTAATTGTTTAGATTTACTATTAATGATTGTTGTCATTGTGTGTGTGCATGTGTGCTATGGTCACACATGGAGATCAGAAGACAACTCCGTGGTAGCAATTCTCTCCAGTCATTTATGTGCATACATATGCATACATATGTTATTTATGTGTATATATATGAATACTAGATGCATGGTTTGTCATATATATATATGTCATAAATTTTCTCTTTAAATAATTAAAAAGGAGAAATCCATTATTAACAAATGCAGACTGCATGACAAATGACCGTTTAGAACAGGGTTAGTTATGGGAAAGCCTGCAGGGAGAGTGTGAGTAAGGAGCTTAGAAGCCACTGTACTTTCTGACGTGAGAGCGTCCTCCAGCCACTGAGGTCTGGAATGGAAGAATCTAGAACATCCATATTCCAATTTTGTTCATAGCAACTCTTCTCCTAAATAGGAAATAACTGATGTCTACATGATCCACACTAAAACCAAACAGCCTCCTCCCACCTTGTGAATGCTTTAGACATTGCTAAGCTGTTTATGTTTATTGTAGAGCTGCTGTGTGTGTCCTTTGACAGCAGACACTTTAAAACAGCAGCTCTGGGCTAGCTTCATTTACATAATGCCACGGAGCTGCAGCTGTAAGGACGCTCAATCATGTTTAATGCCTCATCAAAGTCTAAGCTCCTTTCTTCCTTCTTACCTCAGCTAGTTTTACTGAAGAAAGCAAGTATTACAGGGCTGACTACCCTCAGCCACCACCCCCACTTTACATGTTATTCCCGCATAATTCCTACCCATCACTGGCTCGGAATGCTACTTCTTTTATTAACATTTTAAAATTGACTCTCTGGAAATATCAACATTGCTCTGAATGTTGGAGTTTTGTGTCTAAATGGACTGAATTAAGCAGGCTCAAAATTTTAAGTTCTTCTCTCCATTTGCACTCTGATTTAGGTAAGCAACAAGTAAGATTGTCAGGCCACTGCATAATCCAGTTTCTCAAGGTTACAATCAGGTTAAATGCTGGCTGGAACCTGTCACGAGCATTAAAAAGCTATGTTTTAAGAAACAGCGTGTGTGGCGGGAGGGGCAGCACACTGGTAAGTAGAGAAATGAATAGTGGTAATGGAAATAGACTAGATTTGTAAGTGCCTTTCTGTTCTCCATTGGCCCTGCGCCGGAGTTGGGTCTATCTGAAGCATGTGTCCAGATACCATAATTTTTTTTTTTTGGTTTTCCTGAATAATTTTAAAAATGAGATGGGTGATCTTGCTTTTTTCCTTTACAAGAAGTCTGATATGGAAAGAATGAATGGAGATGCCTGTGTCTACACACCTCTCAGGGACCAGAGAAGTAGCCACAGCCCACGAGGTACAACTTTTCGAGACCTTGCATTCTTAAGTCTCTACAAGGATTTATACTGGTTTCTGAAGTCTGCCACGGAAACAGTAACAGTCAGAGCCACTAATCATAGTACTACACACTACGTTATGCCAAGTACTGGATACACGATCTTATTCAATTGCCATTATGACCACTGGGGTGGGGATTACTGCCCCTGTTTCATGGATGAGAAACCTGATGCTGAATTATCTGCTCCAGGTCACAAAATAAATTACAAAGCTAAACTTCAGTCTAGGCCACTGATTTGTATGTGGAAACAGGATAACAAGTAAATGGACTAAGGGACTTTACTCATGGAGGCAAGTGGCCTTGGATAACGATCAGTCAATACAGTTTAGTAGAGCAATTTAACATAATAATTAAAGGCACTGTTACAGACGGGCCGATTCTCATCCTCCTTTGCACTTGGGACCGCTGTCAAGCCTCAGGCTTCTCAAAGATCATGGTCATGGCTACCTTTCTTAGTGTCCATCTGTCTCTTGGCTGTCGTCCAAACCTAAGGGTCCATGGCTGCAGCCCACTCTGTTCCCGTTTCTCTACTTTCTCTTCCTACTTGAACAAGTGGAGCTCAAGGAGAAGCAATCACTAGACTCCCAGAATGTCTGTAGATATCCTAGACATTCCAGGATGCCCACAGCACCAACCTCAATTCCAGGTTGGCTGCACATCACAGGGGAGACTGTGAGCCCAGGAAAGAACAGACTGCTCGGGGGTGCCTAGTGGAGCTCAGTGCCCCACTAAACAGATGGACAAATCCATGTATGTTTCCCTGTAAAATGGGGGAAATGATGTCCTCTTCCTCCAGGGGTGTTGAGGGTAAGATGAGCCTAATTCATTAACTAACTTAGAAAGGGCCTCTAGCTTAGAGCACATGAAAACTTCTAAGAGACCTGGTGGAAAGACAAAGATGAGCCTGTATCTATTCTCTAAGATGAAGTTATGGCTAAGATGCAGTATGTTTTATTTTATTATTACTGGTATATTTTTACAAAGAGTAAAAGTCATTTTTCTAAAAAGTGGTAAAATTC
>CABHPP010140543.1:12730-85572 GCA_902168425.1 Peromyscus attwateri | reverse complement strand
CACACACACACACACACACACACACACACACACACACATACACACAAACACGCACACATATACATTTTTTTAAATAAGCTAAAAAGAGGTGAATAAGAAAATGCTTTATCTTTTTGGAAATGATTGAAAGTAAATGTAATTATACACTTAAATTCCCAGTAAATATTTGCTTAGATAAAGTCATTTTTAAAATTATTTATTATAAACTTAATAAATCTCTGTGACTTAAAAGCATTAACATATTCAAATTATTACAATTTTAAAATATTTTCCTATTAAAACATAAAATGATAGTCAGGCTAAAATACTAACAAACTCATTTTAAAAGTGGAATTCAAGGGACAGTGTATAGTATTCAAACTCTGAGGTTTCAAGTTGAAAACTTTTAAAACATTTTCTCACTCAAATGATGCCGTTCTTCCCCCAACTCTTGTATATTGTTCTTCATTCTCTGAACATATTGCAATGATGTCTCAATGCTTATTTTTTGACAGATGAACACAATAGATGGCATGTCTATATTCCATGCCATGCTTACACACATACACATACACACACACACACACACACACACACACACACACACACACATGCACTCACATTTTTATCATCCCAATTATTTGAAATGTTATTTCCTCAGGTTACAAATGTAATAAATATTTATCCCCTTTGAACATCTACATTCAAAGAAGTACTTTCAAATTATGAAGCGTTCCAAAATTAAATATTTTTAAATAATTTATTAATGTAATGTAATAGAAAAGGTATTTTCCTTTTTCTTTCTTTCTTTATTTTACATCCTAAAATAAACAGGAGTTTCTTCTTCCTTCTCTAATCTCATTCCTTCCCCCCACCTCCTCTCTGCCTCCTCCTCAATCCACATCTCCTCTGTTTCTGTTCAGAAAGGGGCAGGCCTCTCACGGATATCAACAAAGCACAGCACATCAAATTGCAGTAAGACTAAGCACATCTCCCTGTATATTAAGGCTGGACAAGGCAATCTAGTATGAGGAATAGTTTTCCAAGAGCCAGCCACAACATTAAGGACAGTCCCTACTCTCATTTGTCAGGAGTCTCACAAGTAGACCAAGCTACACAACTGTCTCACATATGTAGAGGGTCTATGCTGTAGGATGGTCTGTATGTCAAATTGCTCTGATTGGTCAATAAATAAAACACTGATTGGCCAGTGGCCAGGCAGGAAGTAGGCCGGACAAGGGAGAGGAGAATTCTGGGAAGTGGAAGGCTAAGGCAGGAGACACTGCCAGCCGCCGCCATGACAAGCGGCATGTGAAGATGCCCGTAAGCCACGAGACACGTGGCAAGGTATAGATTTATAGAAATGGATTAATTTAAGATATAAGAACAGTTAGCAAGAAGCTTGCCACGGCCATACAGTTTGTAAGCAATATAAGTCTCTGTGTTTACTTGGTTGGTCTGAGCGGCTGTGGGACTGGCGGGTAACAGATTTGTCCTGACTGTGGGCCAGGCAGGAAACTCCAACTACAGGTCTAGGTCCCATGCAGGCTTCCTGGTTGTTGGTTTGGTCTCTGTAAGTTCCTACAAGTCAGGTTAGTCCTGTCTGTGGGTTTTCTTGTAATATCCTTGACCCCTCTGGCTCCTACAATCTGTGAAGAGAGGGAGAAAAGTCTTTTCTAATGCTGTGATAATACACCATGGCCAAAGAGCAACCAGGGAATAAAAGTGTTTTACAGTTGCAATCAATCATGAAGGAAAAAGACTCAAAACAGGAACCTAGAGGCAATAACTGAAGCAGAGACTATAGAGGAGTGGGGTGCCCTTGCTTACTCTGCCTGGCTTCCTCAGTTTGCTTTCTTGTATCCCCCATGATCATCTTCTTAGGATGATACTGCCCATCACATCAATAGCTCCCTTCCATGTCAATCACCAATCAGAAAATTCTCCACAGGTATGATCACCAGGCAGACGAGTCATATTCTCTAGAACATAGATAATATCAGGGCAAGAATAAGAATATATAACCAGTACTTACACTAGCAAATCTAGAGACTTTTACCTAACTGTGAAGAAAGAGTGCCTCCATGTTTTGAAGCCTGTTGAACTCAAGGTCCACTCTGACACATTTTGCATGGGAAGTATTAACATGTCTCCCTTTTATAATGATGTCTATGAGAACCAAAGCAGAAAGTATATGCCTGGCCCATGGCTAACTCAACAGATCTACTTGTTGGACAGAGTCCTTTGATGAACCTTTTTCTCTCTGTTCTCTTATCATTACATGGCATTTAGGAATTCTTGGTACTTTACAAAATCTTTACATCTGCTGGTCAGTGAGATTAGACTATCATAGGAGATAAAGTACATAGAATTCTCTTGAATTCCACTACTCAGTTCTGAAATAATAAATTATAAACAAAACTACATTATAGGTATATGATAAATATCAGAGTCACCTTTAAAAATTCTGAGATGAGAATAATAATTATAATAAATGTATTCCTTATCTTGTCATAAAAAGAAGGCAGTAACAGTTTGTAGTCACTATTTTGAGATACAGGTGATAAGCCTTATGAAGGCTTAAATACTACAAGATTATGATAGCTGATTTTCTTTAGTAACTTACTGGATTTCTAATCATGTAAGACACACCTCTTGATGTATATGTCTAAACATGTTTCCAGGGAAATTTAACTGAGGAGGTAAGTGCTGTGGGATGTTCTGTATAGTAAATGTATTGCTCTGATGAGTTAATAAATAAAACACTGATTGGCCAGTAGCCAGGCAGGAAGTATAGGCGGGACAAGGAGAGAGAATTCTGGGAAGTGGAAGGCTGAGGCAGAGAGACACTGTCAGCCACTGACATGACAAGCGAGATGTAAGGTACCCGTAAGCCATGAGCCATGTGGCAACTTATATAGTAATAGAAATGGGTTAATTTAAGATATAAGAACAGCTAGCAAGAAGCCTGAGCCATTAAGCCAAACATTTTAAATAATATAAGCATCTGTGTGTTTATTTTATAAGTGGACTGTTGGACTGCTGGGGCTTAGGGGGACCCTGAAAGAAAACTCTCTAGCTACAGGTAAGACTGAATCTAATGTAGGCAGTAGCATCCAAAGGGGGTAGAACCCCTTAATGTATAATTTTTAAAATGTGGAGGGGAAGGGGAACTAGATAAGTGACAGCATGCATCTATTTGTACCTATTTGTACTCAATGATCTGTCCAGATAGGAACAGGGAGCTTCACACTCCAGCTGGCATGCTGTCCTTGCTAATTTTATGTCAACTTTACACAAGAGTCATCAGAGAGGAGAGATCCTCAATTAAGAAAATGCTACTTTAAGATCCAACTGTAAGGCATTTTCTTAATTACTGATCTGTAGGGGAGGGCTAGTCCAATGTGGGTGGTGTCATCCTTGGGCTGGTGTTCCTAGGTTGTATAACAAAGAAGACTGAGCAAGCCGTGAGCAGCAACCCAATAAGCAGTACTACTCCATGGTCTCTGCATGAGCTCCTGCCTCCAGGTTCCTGCCTTGCTGAGTTCCTGCCCTCACTGCTTTTGACGATAAACTGTTATATGGAACTCCCTAAGTTGCTTTTGGTCATGGTATTTCACCAAAGCAACAGTAACCCTAACTAAGACAAATGTCTTCTTCCTTAATCTACAGACCAAAGCAAATATTTACTTTCTTAAGTTTTTCTCTATCCAATATTTAATAACAGAAATGTGAAAAGTAACTAATATATAAGTATCAATGGTGTTAATAGGCTAATGATCTGGAGTCTGTTAGCATATCTACTCTAAAACATTTACCTGAAGGAAAACATATGTGGAAAGGTACTTTGTCCACCTGAAGACATGTGGGGATATATTGAAATATTTTACCATTGTTACAGTAGGTAGATATACTACTGGCATCTAGGACATTGCATTTGGAGATTCTGGTAAGTCAATAATACATAGAGCAGACCTTGAAAATAAACTCTTATCTGATCTGAAACATAAATAGTTCTAGAATTCAGAAAGCCTTACTCTAAAGATATAATTTAGTTCTATATTCCATCATTTATGTTACTTACAGTCATTGTCATATTTCTGAGTTCAACCAATCTGAAAGAATATGCCTGTCTCAGAACTTCTACTGGAGTGCCTACAGACATTTTTCAAGCCTGCATAATATCCAAGGTGCTGGGCCAAGTCTATTTACTCTTCTACAATAGAACATGGATGATATGATATGCTATTAAATATCTGCTGGAGTTTTCAGGTCATTCTTCCAGGAGGACCCAAGAGGCAAGAAGAGACACTCATGGTGGTGGCACATACCTTTAATCCCAGCACTCGGGAGGCAGAGGCAGGTGGATCTCTATGAGTTCAAGGCCAGCCTGGTCTACAGAGCGAGATCCAGGACAGGCACCAAAACTACACAAAGAAACCCTATCTCAAAAAACCAAAAAAAAAAAAAAAAAAAAAAGAGAGAGAGAAAGAGAGACAAAGTTCAAGATGGGTTTAACTGCTCAGTAGCTACATAAAAATGAGGATGAGCTCCCTTTTGTTTCATCACTCATGAGGTGTCTGTATGTCAGAATAAAATATCCATGTACAACCCAGCCTGACCTATAGGAGTTCACAATTTAGCTCAGGTTGGCTTTGTACACTCATCATGCCTCCTGCCTTAGCCTTGTGAATACTGTGATACAGGTGAAATTGCTACATCTGAATTTTGGAAGTCCAGGTTTTACAACAAAAATATTGAATTAATGAAAGTTTTATTACAAGATTATTTAATAAGAACCTATATTACACAGGGAAGTGAAAATTTTAAAATCAAGTTAACAATCTTTACCTAAGCAAAGTGACAAGAAAAGGCTATCGATAGGTCCAAAAACCTTCCTAAGCTTAATAATAATAATAATAATATAAAAAGTCCCATGTAGTAACTTAATTTGGAAGTGTGTGGAAATGACCCAGGCCCTCTAGTGACTGTCAGAGGACAACTTGTAGGAGTCAGTTCTGGTCTTTTACTATGTGGTTCCTGGTGATAAAGCTCAGGTCATCAGGCCTGATAGAAAATGTCTTTACCTCCTGAAACATCTTACTGGCCCTATTACAATGCCATATAGAATAAATTTTGATCAAATAGCACACTGATATTTACATAAACTAGCAATTTACTTAAATTACCTAAATCAGCAAATTCTTTGTGAAGCTGTTTGGAATTTTTTAGTAACACTTTGCTTTCAAATTTTATAACTAGGATGAAAGTACCAATTAAATGCTTTTTCAGAAAACAGTGCTAAGGTATGTTTTTCACACAGGCTTTTCAAGATTTCAACAAGACTTTTATAAAGGAACAATTCACAAGTAATAACTTAAGATAAACTTTAAACTATGTTACCTCTGAAATTTACAAATAGTTATGTAGATTTCTTTTATTTAAAAAATAAACTAAATTTACTGAATATGAAATTAAATTAATTTCAGAGTCAATTTAATTACATTTAACAGTTAATATTATGGCATTGTAAGAAAGTAAAAATTTCCAAATAGGGCTACTTAATCAGGATTATATCATATGCAAACAAGATAAATAATTCAATATGGTTAAAGTCAATGATTCTTTTTTTTTAAGATTTTTTTTTTATTTTACATACTAACCACAGATCCCCCACTCATCCCTCATCCTACTCCCTTCCATCCTTCCCACCTCCCAACCCACCCTCCCCTCCCCTCCTTCAAAAAGGTAAAGGCACCCATGGGGAGTCAGCAAAGCCCGGTACATTTAGTTGAGGCAGGACCAAGCCCCTCCCCACTGCATCTAGACTGAGCATAGACTCCAAAAAGCCAGCTCATACACCAGGGATAAATCCTGATCCCACTGCCAGGGGCCCCTCAAACAGACCAAGCTATACAACTGTCTCCCTTATGCAATAATTAGTGGTAAAACAAAGATAATTAAAACATGAGTTTCTAGGAATCAGTAGAAAATATTTAAGTGGGTGAAGAACAGCAATAGAAATGAGATGGTGTTAATAATCATTAAGAACTTTTTGTTGAAAATCTAAATAATGAATATAACAGAATATCATTAAAAGTCATTTTATCACTACATTTTTATTTTTTAAGAGCAGTAGTATTTGGTTTTACCCTAGGTCTCTGGTCTATCTAGCCTCCACTTTTTGGTCATGTTAGCAGTGTTGATTATGAATTCCATCTTGTATAGTGTGGGTCTGAAGTCAGGTCAGATATTGGTTGGTTACTTGCATGAACTTTGTGTCAACATTGCCTTAGCATATTTTTCAGGCAAGACAGATTGTCTGCCATAGGGTTTGGGGATGGGTTAGTGTTTATGTTTCTCTTTTGATAGCCTATGAAGTATCTTCCCTTACAAAGACACTAGAATGTAAGAGTAATATTCTATATAGTCAGCAGCTCAACCTCACCAGTTCAGAGAGTTGTGTGGGTTTTGTCTTCAACAGTAGGGTCGTGCTGTCAGTTTGTAGAGAGCAAGCTACTGTCTTAATAACAGCCTGAGATGTTTGGGGATTTCCATGGGACCCCTTTGGCTAACAGCTCCACTGGGATGTAACCCAGTCTCAGTACTGGAAGCTTCATTTGATGACAAGAGATGGCCAGTTTTTACTCTGTTATTTGAAGATATTTTTAGGATTGCTTTCATATATTTTAGCAAGCTTCCACTACTCTAGGTTTCCATTAAACCCCACAAATACCTCTCAGTTCTAGCTGTCTCTCCAAGAATCCTCTCCATCAATCCCATCTCTCCTCTAAATCGACTGAGCAAAACTCACATGAACTCATAGAGACTCAAGCAGCAAGAACAGGGCCTGCGGGTTTGCACCAAATCCTCTGTGTATATATTATATCTTCCAGCTTAATGTTTTTATGTGACTCCTGGGTTTTTAAAGAGTGGGTTTGTGATTCTTAGGCCTCCTCTGGTGCTCTTCTTCTAATGTTTTTGCCTTGTCCTACTTGGATGTGATGGTCTTTATTTTTTTTTTGTTTGTTTGTTTTTTGTTTTTTCTTTTTGTTAACTCTTCGAAACCTGTTCTTTTCTAATTAGAGACAGAAAGGGAACAGTTCCAGATGGGAAGGGAGGTGAGGAAGAACTGAGAGGGGCAAAGGGAAGGGAACCTGGAATCAGGATACACTGCATGAGAATAGAATCTGTTTTCCAAAAAGGGGGAAAAGAGAAAATCCAAGTCATTTAATGGTTATTTTTTCTTTATTTTAAACATTATAATTACATTTACATATGTATTTTTAACCAAAAAAAATGAACAGGGAAATGTCATAGCCAGGAATAGATAATGGCAGAAATATCAGTAATACTGACTGAAAGGTGCCAGGAGAATCTGCATCTCATAAATATTGTGCACTTTTATCCCATTATATAAGCAGAGTAAAAGAATATGACGCTTAATCATGGAGGTGGCTGAGAGTCACAGTAAATTCAAGGATCAAATTAAACACAGAATATTGAATATGACTTACCAGGTGCATATACTGTTCTCATTTAATAGCAGTACCCAACAGGAATAATCATAAAGAAAAGCTTTACCTTTTTTATTTGATGAAGTTGAGGTTTGACAAAACTCAATAACTTCCTATGTGTCCTAGTAGACTTTCTGCATTAAACACACCTGATAAACAAATAGCTCATGCTGTGTTAGACTGATTTTTCCATTTACCTCTTTCTATTTACCTTACAAATACAATAAATGATCTTCAAATTATGGTAGAAACCAGCTGTCTGCTGAGTATCTAAATTATAAGAGTGAAAGGCAGAGCTGTATCATTGATCCACTGCCATAGGCAAAATCTGAGCAGTAAGGTAACTGTGTTAACATTATTGTCCTCTCCTGAATTTGAACAGTAATTGTTTCAATAAGTGACCACAGAAGAAAGCTCTGGCCTTTTTGTTTTGCTTCTGACAGGTAAATTTGTTGTTTAGTTGGTGCAAAATAAAGCCTCTTTTTTCTTCAATATGTTGACACACATTCTCTGGGTGACTGGCATCTTCTTTATCCTGCAAATTCTCATTTTGTAAATCATAATGTAATGTAAAATCATAATGTAATGATACTTACATTAAATATTCTTATCCTTGCCTATTCTCAGGGACATGGATGTCTTTTTTATATTATCTCTTTATTGTGCAATTCAAACTCCAGTGTAAGCAGAGGCTGAGCTTCATGTCTGTCACACAATGAAGCATGCCTTGAACACAATGAGAATACAACATATCAGAATCTAAATTCTTTAGAATTATAGTATTTACTTGCCTTAAATACCAAGCTGTACAACAATATATAATGCCATTCACTTTGGGAAGAAAATACTTAACAATGCAAGACCCATTAAACAGGAGTTTGTTGACATAATCTAATTGTGATAACAAAATGTTTCACTGCAGTGAGGATAGCTTCTTGGTTTGTGAAAACTCTCCAGGTGTCATTTATCTTATTAAATGTAATTTTACTCCTTTTTACACAAGCTCAAAACCAGGACCAGATTTGAACATCCAACAATACAAAACATGAATCTGTAAAAATAAAACCCAAATTATGCTTAAAATACTTTTATGAAATATGTCTGTTAGAATATTTGGCTTATTAAAAATTATTTTCATAACTTATAAACTTTTGCTTTCATATATGTTTATTATTATAGATACAGATTATATAAATTTATTGTCATATAACTTGTTACTTTTAATCATATTAAATCTACCATCTATTATCTATATATGCATGTATCTATCTATCTATATCTATTATTTTATGTGTATGGGTGTTTTGCATACAGATTTATATGTGCACTGTGTGTGTGCCTGGTATGTTCAAAGGCCAGAAGAGGTATCAGACTCTTAAAACTGGAGCTAAGGGTGCTTGTTAGACACCCCAAGGCTGCTCAGGATTGAATAGCTCTGCTGTAAGAGCAGCCAGTGCTATTAACTTCTGAGCCATCTCTCCAGCCTGTTAATTTTCAAGTAATAGTAATTTATTTCTTTCCTGCCTTTATGTTGTTTAAATTAAAACAACATGAAGCAATGTATGGAATGAAGACTGCTTTTTGAAAGCAGGTGTCAAAAGGAAGAGTTGTGAATACATCTACAGTACCCTCCTGCATTTTTTTAATGGAATATTTTAATGAAGGTCTGCATATAGCATATACTAGTATATTTCCATATACTAGAAAGTCATGTACCTGATAAGGCTACTATCTCTTTCTTATTAAGAAATTTTTTTCATTCATTTTACACACCAATCAAAGATTCACTCTTTCCTTCTCCCCCCCCCCCCCCAGCCTCCCCATCCCAACCTACCTCCCACTCCTCCCCACAAGAAGGCAAGGCTTCCCATAGGGAAGCACATTCAGTAGAGGCAAGTCCAAGCCATTGCCCTGCCTCAAGGCTACATGAGGCACAGAGAGCTTATGTTGGAGAGGATGTAGAGCAAGGGGAACACTCCTCTACTGTTGGTAGGAATGCAAACTTGTACACAACTTTAGAATCAGTGTGGCAGTTTCTCAGAAAATTGGAAATCAATCTTTCTCAAGACCCAGGTATACCACTCTTGAGCATATACCCAAGGAATGCTCAATCATACCACAAGGACACATGCTCAACTATGTTCATAGCAGCATTATTCATAATAGCTAGAACCTGGAAACAACCAAATGCCCCTCAGCTGAAGAATGGATTAAGAAAATGTGGTACATTTACACAACGGAGTACTACTCAGCAGATAAAAACAGTGACATCATGAAATTTACAGGCTAGATGGAACTAGAAAATATCCTGAGTGAGGTAACCCAGACTCAGAAGGACAAACATGGTATGTACCCACTCATAAGTGGATACTAGATGTAAAGCAAAGGATAACCAGACAACAACCCACAACTCCAGAGAAGCTGGCTAACAAGGAAGACCCAAAGAGGGATGCATGGATCACCCTGGGAAGGGGAAACAGATGAGATCTCTATGAGTAAACTGGGGACAAGAGGTGGGCAATGGAAGGTAAGGGATAGGGGATGAGAACATAAGGGAATGGGATGGTCGAGCTGGAACAGGGATGGAGTGGGGAAGCAATGAAAGGGATATCATGATAGAGGGAGACATCATGGGGATAGAGAGAAACCCAGTGCTAGGGAAGTTGCCAGGAATCCTCAAAGATGACCCCAGCTTGGACTACTAGAAATAGTTGAGAGGGTGCCTGAACCAAACTGGCTTACCCCAGTGATCAGTTCAGTGAATACCTTAACTGTCATCCCAGAGCTTTACTCTAGTGACTGATGGAAGCAGATTCAGAGATCCACAGCCAAACACCAGGCAGAGCTCTAAGAGTCCAGTCAAAGAGAGAGAAGAGGGATTCTATGAGCAAATGCATCAGGATCATGATGGGGAAACCTGCAGGGATGACCAAACCAAACTAGTAGGAACTCATGAAATTTGGATCAATGGCTGTGGAGCCTGCATGGGACTGGACTAGGCCCTCTGCATGGTGAGACAGTTGTGTAGCTTGATCTGCTTGGGGGGCCAACTGGCAGTAGGATCAGAATCCATCCCTGGTACATGAGCAGGTTTTTTGGAGCCAACTACACCCCCACACTTAAGGCTCAGGGAACGTTGTGGAAGATGCAATGGAAAGAGTATAAGAGCTAAAGGACCTAGGAAATTGCTGTGAGATTCTATTCCCTAGTAATTTCAGCAGCTACACTCATAAAGTCTCTTCAACATGACTGCCTAAGCATGAGTTGAACAAGACAACTATAGACATGCCAAAGTGGAGATGGGGAAAACCTTGAAGCCTCAGTTCTCCACTTAGAACTACAGGAAGCAAAGGAATGCTGAGAGTAGGAGAAATAATCTTCCCTAAGGAAGAGCACAATTAATTGGTTATGTACTACAAAATGACCATCCCCGAAAAGTAACATTATATTGACTGAGCAGATTATAATTAGAAATTTATATATATATATATATATATATATATACATAATATATATATTATATATATTATTACATGCATGCAACAACAATTAGTGAAAATGAGGCCATGAACTTAAAAGAGAGACAAGAGGAGTATGTGGGAGGGCTTGGAGGGACAAAAGGAGGGAGTGGTGTGATTATATTATAATCTCGAAAGTAAAGAGAAAAATGAAAAAGACATAGGTGTAATTTAGCTCAGTTTCTTTTACTACATAAAGAGTTATTCATAGCTTTGTTTACTTTTCTGCCATAATTTGATGTACAGATCATATGATTGTGAAAGGTAAGAAAGGCAATGTTGCTCACATTAATTTGCAAGCTGAAATGCACATATAGCAAATATCTGATGCTGAGATCAGGTACTTTTGTGCCTGGGGAACTAGACTTTTAGTCATCCGTGAAATTTAATTCTCTTAAATGGATTTTTGTTTGTTGTTGTTGCTATTGCTCTGGAACAATTTTTTTCTTCTGCCATTTTACTCAGATTTTTGTATTGTGTTAAGACACACATGACACTCACCCACAAATACATAATAAATGTAGTAAATATTGTTAAAGTGGGTTATTAATTTGTTTTGCAATTTTCATACAACAATCTATTTCTTCCAGTGTAGTGGGTAGCCATTCCAGCTTTGACCTGGAAATACTATCCCCTTTGAGGCTTCGGTAACTGTCACACCTACAAGGCAGAGCCAAGAGAGGACCCCTGAAGACCTGGAATCCGGATGGGGCAGCTCTTTTGGTTCCTGGACCCTGGACGCTGGAGGTAGACCGAGCAGAGTTCTCCAGAGAACACCGCCGGACTGCGCTACACCTTTCCCAGACACTGTAACCTATCCCTTCACTTGTAAGTTACCCCAGAAAATAAACCTCCTTTTTAACTACGTGGGGTTGCCTTAATATTTTAAACAATATTCCAGGTTTTGATATATGTATTTCAGTGGATAGTGATTAGGTTCAATTTTATCTATAATTTTGCATATTTCTGCTGCATTGATATTTTCATTAATATTTACATATTTCCTTGTCTTTATCATTCATATAATTTCTTTGCTCATGTTTAGTATAATTTTCCCCTCAAAGTCTGCTTTATCCTGTATTAATTCAGCTATTATTTGCATATGGTATGTCTTTTTCATCATTATAGTTTCAGTGTATTTCTATTCGGGGATCAAGTGAATTCTTTGTATTTATAGTTGGACATAGTTTCTTTTTATCCCTTTACCAACTTCTATCTTTTGATTTGAGAGTAATCTAAAATCTAAGATACATACGAGTCTGATATTTTGTCAGTTTTGAATGTGTTCAGAATGGCTTGTTAATAATTATCCACATTATAGATTTAACTGGTCTATGTTTTATTTTTCTTGTGAAAATTTAAGATCCTTTTTTCATTCTTTTGTATAATTTCAATAACTATTAATATTTTTGGTTGCCATAGAGATTGTTTTTATTTTCCTTAGGTTATAATTCTCTAAACAACCATTTTAGTGACCAAAATTTGCAGTACAAAAGGTTGCTATTTATAGCCCTATATACCTGTGTGTTTGTTGATGTCACAGATTTTAATCTTTGTATATTCTGTTACACAAAGAATAAAATAATATTTAATTTTTCTTGTTTAATCTTTTTATTATTATTATTATTTTTTTTTTTTTTTTGGTTTTTCGAGACAGGGTTTCTCTGTGTAGCTTTGCGCCTTTCCTGGAACTCGCTTGGGAGACCAGGCTGGCCTCGAACTCACAGAGATCCGCCTGCCTCTGCCTCCCGAGTGCTGGGATTAAAGGCGTGCGCCACCACCGCCCGGCTCTTTTTATTATTATTAAGAAATTTTCTATTTATTTTTCATACCAACCACAGATACCCCTCTCCTCCCTTGTCCCTCCCTCAGCCTCCCCCCCATCCCACCTCCTCCAAGACAAAGTCCCCCTAAATTACACACGCTAGTTGTGGGTGATTTCAACACCACACTCTCACCAATGCACAGGTCTGCCAGACAGAAAATTAACAGAGAAATAAGGGAACGAACAGACATTATGACATAAGTGAACTTAATAGATATCTACAGGACATTCTACCCTAACACAAAAGAACGTACCTTCTTCTCAATAATATTTATTTTAATGCATGTGTCATTTAAGTTATGTAGAGCATAAATTGAAGACTAGTTATGTTAAGTATGAGCTAATTGAAAAATCAAGCTTGTCTCTTAGGAAAAATGAATATTATTGTGTTTAGTAAAGCTCCTACCATTTGGGTTTATATGAACTGGTTTGAAAGAGATGTTGGCTCCTCACCTCTCTTCAGGGACATTTTCTACTCCAAGATATATATATATATAAAAAATCACCATTCATAAAGGGCTTGACTACTTATCATACATAGCATGTCAAACTTACTGGCAATTTGGATTTCAAATTTTCTTTTAGAGTTGGAAGTATTGATAAATTTTCTTTTAGAGCTGGGTAATTGAATAAGAAGGAAATTACAGATTATTTTTCTTTATAAAAACATATTAAAATGACTAGGATCCCTTGTACACTGTATTTATTAACAAGTTCAAAAAAAGAACAGCAATACAAAATTGGAAGAATTCTCTCTCACTCAGATCAACAGAAAAAAAAAACTACTCATGTTTCTTATGTACAAATGAAATATTAACAGAATAATTGCGTAAATAGCACAAAATCCTTTAAAAAGTTGGCATCAGGTAAAGTATTACTAGACAGGAAGAAAATAAATCAGCTGCTCTCTTAATTGTTTTATCATTTGTAATTTTAGACCTCAAATTCATTAAGTGTTTATATTTACTTGATGTTGACTTTTTCTTTTAAATCTTCACCTATAAAGGCAATTTCTGTAATAAAGTATTTTCATGACATCTGCCTAACATGATTTAGTTTCCTTTTACCTTCTTCCTCTTTTGACTGAGAACAGAAGACTAAAAATGTTAAGTTTAACTTTGAAACAGGTTGGTTATGTTCCTTCAGTAGGTAGTTGATATTTATCTCAATAGAGTATGCAATAAGATAATTATATACAGAATTATTCAGATGGCTCATTTCTAAAGATGAGGAATTGAAAATTATTGAACTATTGTGCAGCCCAAAGATCTGACACAGAATATCATGCTAATTTCACAGCCACAGTCATGTATCTTTTATTGTGTTGTACATTTTATTGTGTTGTACAAGCACTTTTAGAAAGGCTTTCAAACGTCCATTTCTTGAACACATCCCATCAAAATGCAACCAATTTTGTTGTTATGTTCTGGTTTGATGGGGAATGTTTTTCATGCACATATGTGGAAATTTACATTACATATGTATTTATTTTCATATGTGTGGGCACACTGGCATACATGTGTACATGGAGGACAGAGGGGTCACTCTCCACTTATTTCACTGAAGCAGAGTATCTGTCTTTGTTGAGTCAGCTAGACTAGCATCCGGGTTGCCTCTGGGACCCTCTGTCCCAGCTTCCCAGGCTCTAAAACTGCAGACAGAACAACATAAATGGCATGCTTGTTTTTTAATAGTTGCTGGAAATATGAAGTCCAGTTATCACACTGGAACAGCAAGCACTTTATTAATTGAGCAATTTTATGGCCCCTACACTTTATTTTCTAATTATTCTTTCCAAAGAACTTAACTTCGTAATATAATTTCTTAGTTAGGAAAGTAAAATTGCTAAATATCTTTGAGAACAGTAAGTTTGGTAGCATTTTAGCCCACCTTATCCTTTTGCCTTCTTCTTTGTATAGATTTTTACCGAAAATAATCTTTCATGTAATATATTTTGATTTCCCTTCACCAAAATGCTCCTAGATCCCCACCTCCTACCCACCTAATTCCATGTCTTCTTTCTCCCTCTCTGTAGAAAACAAAAGGCATTGAAACAAACAAAAAATGTATTTTCAATAAAATTAACTATTAAAAAAACAGAATAAACAACAAAGCACAAAACACACACACATGAGGGAGAGAGAGTGAGGGAAAGAGAGAGGAACAAGTCAAACGAAAAACACAAAATCGGAAACCATAATGTACAAGATTAAAAATAAACAGTAACACACACATACCCACAAACACAGACCCTCTAAACAATATAAGATAAAACATCTACAATAATGCCATTGAGATAATTTTGTATTGACCATCGACTATTAAGCATGATACCTACATCATCAGAGAAGTTTCCTCTTGCATTAGATGTTAACTGTTAACTAACAAAGAGACACACAACCGAGAAATATACAGAGTGAGACCTTGGAACACATAGTCCTAAATGGAATGTCCACAGCAAACTACTCTCCTTGGGCCTCAGGGAGCTATGTGGAAGCAGATGTGCAAAGAATGAGAGACCCTCTGGGCGGTGGTGGCACACGCCTTTAATCCCAGCACTCGAGAGGCAGAGCCAGGCAGATCTCTGTGAGTTCAAGGCCAGCCTGGTCTAGAGAGTGAGCTCCAGGACAGGCACCAAAACTACACAGAGAAACCCTGTCTCAAAAAAAAAAAAAAAAAAAAAAAGAATGAGAGAATCAGAAGTGATGCAAATACCAAGGAAACAGTGACTTCCAGACACAACAGTACTGGACTGATGCAGACATGATCTCACAGAAACTGTGACAATATTTACAGGTTCAAGTGAGACAAAGTCCCAGTGCTGAGATTGGAAGTGGACACAAGCTCCCATCCTTAACCAAAATGCCTGTTCAGTTTTTATGTCTATAAATTCAGTATCACTTCAGCCACAGTATGTATGAAATATAAAAACGATAACAAAAACAGAAACAGCAGAAGAGCAGTCAGCTGAGATGGTAGAGTAATCTTGAAACTCTACAAAGGTCCCATTCCTAAGATGCCCCAGCCTTTCCTCTTGTTCAATAGAAGAGATTGTCTTCTGTGAAAACAACCAAAAAAACAAACACACACATAAAGGCACACAAGCATAATGAAAGGAAACAAAACAAAAGACAGAAAGGAAGCAAGAAAGAAAGGAAGGACAGAAGGAACAAAGACAGACAGAGAGAAGAAAGAAAGAAAGAAAGAGAGAAAGAAAGAAAGCAAGAAAGAAAGGAAGGAAGGAAGGAAGGAATGAAGAAAAGAGAGAGAGAAAGAAAAAAAGAAAGAAAGAAAGAAAGAAAGAAAGAAAGAAAGAAAGAAAGAAAGAAAGAAAGGTAGATAGACTATAGATAGATAGTTACAATTGCTTAACACTGCAATTACCCAAAGCTTTGATGAATATTAGGAAAACACAAGCCTAACCAAATAAAGTAAAAAGTCAAAGTAATGAGATGAAAATGAGGAACCCTATAAAACTAATCTGAAATCATGTTTGTATGTACATCCACACTGAAGCAAATTTTATAATTGTTACAGTTGATTGATAATAAACCAAAACACAGTGCTCCATTTAAGGAATTCAGAGACACTTCCATATAATCTAACAAAATAAAACTTTAAAACATAAAATGACACTCCATTAAAAACTTAGAAGATACAGGGTGCAGAAAATGAACAACCACAAAAACGATGACATTAAAAGCATGTCACAGGATAGTAGAAATTAGAATGATTCTTTTCACTAAACTTATTAATGTGAATGTACTAATCACTCCAATAAAATATAGACATTGAAAATGTATTTTTAACTTTTATTTAAAAATATTTTTTCATACAATATACTTTGATTTTTAAACGATATCAAATAGTGCACTGTTCATAGAATAATATATCCAAGATTTGATTCTTGATTTAAAGGTGTAAAACAAGGTCAAATGTAAAAAAAGCTCCCAGAAGTGAAAGTTAAGTCCTTATTGCCAAAGATACCATGGACATTATAAATAGGCCCAGATGCTTCTGAGCTGGAACTGACATGACTGTCCTCTCCCTGAGGACTAGCTTTCAAGACACATACAACCTTCCAAACAAGTGAGGCCAGCCACCGAACTTATCCAACTATGATGTCCATGAATCACATCAATGACCACTATTACACTATAAGCCTAAGTAGTGCCACACATATCTTGGCAGTAACCAATTGCTCTCTAATTGGACTAAAGACCCACTCAACAAAAGAAACATCAGTCCTGGTACTGGAAACCTAGCTAATTAGTCAGTACCGGTGACATCATGGTTATTGGAGGAAAATATACAACCACTAATTTACTAAACCAAACTAATCACTAACAACAATCTAAATATTTTTCCTTTTAGCTACAGATAAGTGTAATCTCCCCCACCAAGGAATATTCTCCTTGCAACAGATTGGGACCACTATAGAAGTCTACAACAAATTGATATTCATAGTTAAGGAGCTCATATATCCACAAAATTCTCCCACAGGAAAGGAGCAGGGAACAATGGGGAAGAAGAGATGGAAAGACTGTAAGGGTCAGAGGACCAGGAACTTTGCTGTGAGATTGTGTCTCTTAGTAACAAGAAAAGTTACACCTATAAATTCTTACCAATATGACCCTCCACGAGAGCTGAATGAGAAGGACACCAACTGTGTGGGGAAAAGTCCACAAGGCGTACTCTACAAAAAGATCTATAGGCAACAGAGTAAAACAAGAGGTGGAGAGATGTGCCTACTCGGGGAAGAGCACACACAATTGGTTGTCCAGTACTGAATGCTCAGCTCTTAAAATACACATACAAGTAACACTATATAGACTTAACAGGTTATATATAAGAATATATATGTGTATATAAATACATATAGGTATGTATGGTGATATTTTCTTTTGTACTAAAATGTTATTTGTATGTTAATAAATAAAGTTGCCTGGGGGTCAGAGCTATTAGCAAGCCATAGGAAAGCTGGGCGGTGGTGGTGCACGCCTTTAATCCCAACACTTGGTAGGCAGAGATAGGTAGATCTCTATGTGTTCAGGGATAAAGCCAGCACTGGAGACACATGCCTTAATCTCAATACCAACCATAGAATACCTGGAGGTCTGTACGGACAAGCAGTGACGAGGTGGTCATGTGATTGGGTTTACAACCAATGAGAAGGCAGAACCGAAAGTCTTTATAAAGACTTTAACGCAGGAAATAGTTCTCCTTCTGAGAGGTAGGACCACCGCAGGAGGAAGGGTAAGATTTTAGCTCTTAGCTCTGACCTCTTGGCTTTCTTCTTTGCATTGGTTCTGTGTTTCTTATTTAATAAGATGGTTGGTTACATCTACAGGTATGCAATAACAATTGGTTATAAGAGGTCATGAGTCTGAAGGAGAACCATAAGGCTATGGTTAAGGGGTTCAGGGGAGGAAAAGGATAGGAGAGATGTTGTAATTAAAATATAATATCAAAAGAAATAAGTAAAGAAAGCAGAAGAGTTGACAAAGGAGTAATAGCCTCAGAGATACTTACTAGAAACAAAGCAAACCATTTTATCATGAGTAATCTATTGGATTACTAGGAAACCAAAGATCTATAAGTGTTCAAACTTATACATATCATTTACCCAACAGTACTATTCAACAAATACTACAATGTCAAAAATGTATGAAGCAAATCTAATTAGGTAAGAAAAGGTAATGTTAAAAATAATAAACTACTTTAAGATCTATTCAATGGAATGTAAAATAGAAGGTTAATAAGGAAATCATAGAAAAATATACCATGAAACAAATTGATATTATACCTCAAAAACAATTATATTTTTTCATATGTTCCTGAAATTTTTTCCAGAATCTACATTATGATAAAAAAGGACTATAATATTTTAAATCACATATGGCTGAAATTTATCTATGTATTCAAGTAATCATTGATAAAAGTCTTCATTTTTATGGAATTGACAAGCTGATCTTAAATTTGTATGGTAATTCCAGAGTCTGAGAAGGTAAAACTAGTTTGTAAAAGATCAAAATTAAACACACCAACTAACACATAGTGTATCATTTCAAATAAGACTACAGCATCACCTAAATAAGACATCCCATATAACATAACTACAAACTTACATAGAAAACTCAATGAAACATAATTAAGACTTAAGAAATATGCCATTACAGTATGGGCAATTGATTTGACAAGAGTTCCAAGAAAACTTAAAGAATTAATAGTCATTTCAAAATTAAACACTTCAATCACCTTATTTTAAACAATGTGACTGGCCCTCTTGTTTGTTTTTTGTTTTTTGTTTTTTTTTTCAAGACAGGGTTTCTCTGTGTAGCTTTACGCCTTTCATGGGACTCACTTGGTAGCCCAGGCTGGCCTCGAACTCACAGAGATCCGCCTGGTTCTGCTGGCGCTCTTGTAACAACATTATTGTTTTATTTCTGACAATGAAACTGACAGTATAAAGTCAATAATTTGAAACATTTAAAAATAATAATAAATAAATCTTCATGAAATGTAGTGTTTTATCTGCTTCCAATAATTTTTATTTTTTAAGCATTCCTAACACTGATAAAGAGAATTTGTCTTGAATTTTGACTTCTTTCTTCTGTAGATTCTGGATCTTGGCAGCACTGTTTTCAGAGTTTACAGGCTGTCACTATGTTAGCCATAATCTATTACCACTATGCTAGCCATAACCCATTATCACTATGTTATCCATAACCCATTATTACTTTGGTGTGAAGGTAACTTGTATGGTAAGGAAGCACTCTACACAATCTTTTGAGCAGATCTTTTAATTTCAGGGAGTCTTATTTCTTTATGCTATGACTGTCAGATAATTTAATTGTTTTGTGTTGCTGATATGTAAGACAGAAAGTCCAGCAGCCATTGAGTGGAGGAAATGTGTCTTCCCAAGGCATCGGGTCCCATTCACTGTTTTTCTCTGAGACCAGCAGTTCTCAACCTGTGAGTCGCAACTCCTTCAGGAGTTGGATATAAGATATCCAACATATCATACCTTTACAGAACATATATCATCAATTCATAATAGTAGCAAAATTACAAAGTAACAATATTAACAAAAAATAATTTTAAGATTGGAGGTCATCACAACATGAAGAACTAACTGCAGTAAAGGGTTACATTAGGAAGGTTGAGAACCACTACTATCCTATAGAACAGAATAGCTGTAGTGTAGAGAATAACTACACTATTCTCCTTTCTCTTATCAACACTCTTAGGAGAACCAGACTCCAGTTATGAGTTTCTAGAGAGAAAAGTCATAATGTACTCTTCCCAAGCCAGGAAACTGCAGTGTGTACTAGTAATTTTTATGCTAGCCCACTCTGATTCCAAAAGCATGCTCTATGTATCTTCTTGATGTGTTTCTGCCGTTTTGGCTCCAGCAGTCATCTGTTAGTGGAAAGATCTCAACTTCAGTTCATGGTATCCTTGTGAATCTGATTCCAGTGTATCAGTTTGGCCTGAAATACTAATTTTCTGTTATGCCCAACCCACATCCTCATGTTTCAGTTTGTATAACCACCTCTTGTTATAAGACCAAAGCAATAACATATAATACTTCCAATATTGCAGTTAGAGTGAGAAGCTCTTGAATAAACACTGGTTAAATGTCAGATCTACTCTTGGAGTTTCCTTATTTCTGAACATAGGATTTTTGTGCAATGATTGACATTTCCTTTTCTACTAGCGGTTTTTTAGATGTGAAGAAAATGTTGCATAATTTCACTTTCATCTAAATCTAGTGTCTCTCAACTTTATCCTTTTCAATTAACTCCTATTCTTCTTATCTCCTTATAGTCAAGTAAGAACTTACTCAGTTTACACTCTTCAGAAATCTTCCATTAGCAAGCTTGACCGTCTAAGATTCTTCTTTTGCCCAATAGGTGTGAAGGTGTGTTTTTTTTATTATGTACTAGACCCTCTTAGTAGGGCTAATAGGGTGTCCACTTCTGCCACAGTGCTTGGCACACATGGTAACATTCAACTGTAAATAAAAAACCACCATTGGCAATAGCCTTGTATCAAAGATCACTAAAATATATTTACTAAAAATGAATATTTCCTCTCATTTTGAAATGCATGTGATATAGAAAGGTACATTTTTACCTTTAAAAATGATCTCATTCTAAAGTCTCCTTCTGTGCTGCCACCAGGGTCCGAGTGATGTCTCAGCTTGAGATGCAGCCAAGGGACGTGTCTGGGTCCATGGGCCTGCTGCAGCCAGGGTCTGTGTTGACGTCCCTGGCTCTTGTTATGGTAGGAGGCCTTCTGGATGTCAGGGTCTGGGGAGTTACCTGTGGCCATGTTGGTATCTGAGGGCCATGCTGACACTGGGGCCATGGCAGTATGAGTGGTTTGCATTGCCACCTGGGGTCATGGTGACATCTGGGCCTGGGCTGCTGCTGAGACCCATGTCTGAGTCAATGGTCCTACCACAGCCTGGGTCTGCCTTGATGTCTGTAGCCAGTGTTTCCACCAAAGACCACAGAGATGCCTGAGGTCAGGACTGCCAACTGTGTTCATGTTGATATCCTAGGACCATGCTGACCTGAGTGGCCTTTGCTGCCACCAGGGACATGGTGGCATCCAGTCAGATCTACTGCCTATGGCCATGTCTAGTTCCATGGTCCTGATGCAGCTGGGGTCTGTGTATATCTCCATGGACCATGTTACCACTGGGTGATGTAGGAATTATGCATGTTGAGATCTATGGGCTGTGATGAGCCAGTAATGCTCTTCACTTGCCTTGAGAGAGCTGACCCTTTTCCTAGACGGCCACTGCAGCAGAAGAGCTGGCCCCACCCATAGGGAAGACACCTCCATCCTTCACCATGGGCACAGTAGAGCTGGACCTGATGGGATTGTTGTAGAAAAGCTGGCTCCATGCTTAGTCTGAAGGTGGCAGTCCCAGTAGCCCAGACTGACAAAATCAGCTATCACCTATACCCACATCCAAGGCTTTGAGTTGGCCCACTCCAACATCTACCCCATCTATGACTTTTGGAGTGCAGAGTGTGTGAAGGGACTGGTCCCGGCGGAACCATAACCTCAGGCTCTCTATTACTCGAGACAACAGCAGGATACCTCGAGAGGAGTTCTGATGAGGATCAAGTATTGGTGCTATACCAGAAGCCAGAGGCTTTGAACCAGACCAACAACTCATTGAAAGGAATATTTGCAAGTAGAGCTTAATGGACAATAGGACATACTGCATGACACACTGTATCTCCCAAAGCCAGTGAGATGAATGAAGAGGTGTTGAAGAGGCAGGAAAGATGGAGGAGCAAAAGGGTTCTTTTGTTTGTTTGTTTTGTTTTTAATTAATATCCTTTTAATTTGGTTGGGGGGGGGGAGATGCTACAGGGTGAGGGCAGATATGGAGGGACTGGGGAATGAACAGGTTTTGGGAGCATGATATGAAAGTCCCAAAGAATCGATAAAAAAAAAAATATGTAACATGGGTAACATTCAAGTTTAAAAAGATGAATAACCACCATTGGCAATACTGTTATATCAGAGATTGTTAAAATATATTTATTAAAATATGAATATTTCCTATCTTTTTTAAATGCATATGATATAGAAAGGTTACTTTTTTATTTCTAAAAAAAATTATCCCATTAAAAGTCTTGTTTTTTAATGACAAAGACTGCAGTCTTCAAACTGTGATTTTTGAACTACAACCCAGAATCAAGTACAAGAAATATCTCATCCAAGTATGTCAATTTTTAACACATTCCTATTAGAGACAGGACAGGGAGCCCCCCAAATAAAGTGAGTAGCACAGATTGTCCATCTACCGATTTATAGATGGATGCTCTTTCATTATATCATTCTGCCTCTGAAACCTCTGAGCAATTTGCTAGTTGTAGACAGACAAATGGAGGCTATGTACTGCTACAGTTCTCAAGCAGGGCAGATTCACCCAGTAATGTTACCAGCAACAACCCCCACAGACATATTTATTACCACGCTTCATTTTGCTCTGCATCAGCAGGTCCATCTGGCAGAAAAGGATGGACCAGGTGTTCTGGAGAAAGTTGGCACACAAATGCCTTCCATATTGTGACACGAACAGGAGGAAGAGATTTTTAAAATGAGAGGAAATTAAATTATTCTTGGTATATGGGAGGTTACAAGACATTTTTAGGTGGTAAAAATTATGGAACATCTTTTTGCCTTATTTGTAGCTGGTTTTTTTTGGCTGGGTCTCAATTACCAGAATGAAGAATAAATATCCAAAGGTAATTGAGCGTATATGCATTTGTGTAGTGAATAAACAAAATAGCATATAAACCTCCTTGGAATTTTGCTGTGAAGCAAATAAAATCACCAATCCCAGAAAGACATTTGCTAAAGCAAATTAAATAAATAAATAAATGAATGAATGAATAAATAAATAAATAACAAAGCATCTCTTTTGACTACTTTTGATTAGTTGTTACCTGACTTAGGCTTCTCAATCAGATGCTAAGAGTAAAGTTTCCAAATGACCTTTCACCTACCAAATTGAATTTTGTGGCCAGAACTACTTAATACTGTTCCCAAAGTGAACAATTTTCGGTATATTTTAACTTATCAAAGCAGTGAACGTATTAGGAGAGCAGATCTCAGTCTAGTGCCGCAGAACTTGTACTTACTAACAATTGCAGTTCACGTCCATGGAGGCTTCCCACATTCCCTAGGAAGTTCTGGCCAGACTGTGAGATGTTTGTTGTGTAGTACATCTGTGCTCCTGTGCACAGTAATGAAAAGCCTCCAATACCAATATCAGCAATATGCAGCACTACTGCTTTCATCCTGTAAAAAGCTGTATCAGAGTAAGGGTAATGTCTCAGTCTTGAGCATATATATATATATGCTGTACTCTAACATACCCAACTATACTCACCCATGTATATGATATTCTACATATTAATTTTAACTGTTACGTGGCATCCTCATAATAGGAGCCCTACCACTGATTCGTCATATTAACTTCTAACTAATTTTAATTAAGATTGGAAAATATCATTATGATTTCTAAAGATGACATAGTAATGGTTGCTTAATATTTATAAATATGAACATATCATAATATACTTCTTGAGTCTCTTTATCAGTAGATATTAAAGATAAAACATTTCTAGTTCCCTATTATAATCCAAAATATTGTCTAGCACAGAATTGATGCATAGAAAGTGTATTTACTTCCTATGGTTTATTTGTTCTGTTGTGTTTGTTTTTGAGAGAGTCTCCCTCATGTAGCCCTGGCTGGTCAGAATTCACTATGTAGAACAGGATGGTCTTGAACTAACAGAGACCTTCCTTCCTCAGAACTCCAAGAGATGGGATTAAAATCATGAGCCACAATGCCCAGCAACTTCCTAGGTCCTTATTGATCTAATGGTGCAAATGAACTTAAATTCATTGAGAATTGTTAAGGCAAAATTGATCATACAATTACATGACTTTGTTTCCTAGCTTTAATCTCTGGGGGTAGGAACTGGGTGTTAGAAAAGCTTGGTTGTAATGCAGACTTTTGGAAAAGAGGAATTGGCTACTGGCTGCTGCCCATCTCATCTCTAATGCAGATGGGTATCAAGTGAGAGTGACTCTTGGCTCAAGTGATATTGCCCGATATTGCCCCTGTGATGATGCAACATGAAATTAACTTAACCTGAAAGAGTTGGAAGTTCTTTTTCATTTTCCAATGTGCTGAGACATTTTTTATTTTAGCAAGGAAAAAGGAGGACAAAACTATGTTGGCTTTAAAGAAATTTAATAATGTCTCAAACTTAATTTATAAGAACACTGTGTTCCCCCTGTGGGGCTTAATAAGACACTTTTATTTGCTCTCAAAATTGCAGTGAGGGGCTTCTGAAAATTTTAATCATTTTATTTGTATGGTGTTGCTTCTTACAGAGAAAAGAAAATGTCTCTTCTAAGGAAAAGGGTTAAAGGTCACTATTGTTGGGTTGAGTTTAAAGTCTTAGAGGGAAAGGCATATAATTAAGTATAAAATTTTCAACAATATTGTGAATATACATCTGAGCAGCCTGCATGTTATTCTCACATCCCTCATACTATATTTCTTAAATTAAGTGATAGGATTCTGAGCAAAGAAGCTGTCCCATAGGAAGAAAAACTCTAAGGAACATCAGTTATGCTATTGTCTGTTGTCAATATTCATGCAATCATTTGGACAAACTTTAAAAGTTAGAACTCGCTTTATTCTACCTAACCTTGAAGGCAGGTTCTATTTGCAGTGAGCTCCCAGACATTTCTTCCCTGTTTTGTTGTTTGTTCCTTTGCTTAATTTTTTTTTTTTTTAGCAAGAATAAGTTGGGTATAGGATAGGCTTGATCTTCACATGTGTATTTGATAGCCAGATATAAAGAAAACCCAGTGATTCTCACACTTTCATAGCACAGTGTCTAGACATAATAGGCTTCTAATAAGAGGCTGAGACAAATGGGAATGGGTCTGAAAATGTAATAAAATCTTGCGTAAACTCCGGGCTCATTAGCAGGGTTACTTTCCTTGGTTGGCTCTTGTTATGATGAAAACTCTTAAAAGCTATGGGTTTCTTCTTTGTTGTTGGTTTTAAGAAGAAAGCTTCTCTATTACACAAGGATTAAACAGAAGGCCCACATGGTGGGATGACAGCTCACAGAGGCTGGGGACTGTCCTTGTCTACCATGTACGAGGAAATTTGGAACGTCAATGAAACTGTGACAGATGTATGTGAAGTGCTAACAACAGGGACCTTGAAGACAGCTTCTTCTTCAGTTCACTATCTGTTGTGGCCATAATCACAGCCAAACAGATTTTTAACACACTGATACAGGAAGACATAGAGAACATAGCTGGCTGACAACCAGATTCTCTCCCGAGAGATATGTTACATAGTCCATGTGTGTTGTTTCAAGCCACAGTGTGTGCGTAATTGATTATTACATTAGTATTAAAACACATGTCCCTTCATATCTGGGGAAGATTGGTTCTGCTATGCACCAAGTTTCAAAATTCCATGAGTGTCAAAGTCTTCACATAAAATAATATAGCATTTACACATAATACATATACATATTCCAATACACAAATTTGTAAATTATTTATAAATTCTTTTAATATCCTAAATGTAAGTGTGCTGTAAACATTTCTTACACTGTGTTGTTCAATGAATAATAACAAGAAAATAGTTGTGTATTTCCAATACAGACCTAATTACTTGTGTAGTGTGCAGTTTGTGTTTGGTTAAATATGCAGGTATAGAATCTCCAATTCAAGAAGGCGAACGGAAGCTATCACTCTTATTCTGTAATATTTGTCTCCTTTACTAAAATTCATTATTATGTTTCAACTTGTATTCTGAGGTGGCATTTCATTCTAAGTGTTGTTAATAATATATCTCAGGATCAAATTATTCAATAAGTAATGTCCCAACCAAAATTCACCCTTTACATTCCTCACACTGATTATTTCCTTACAGTTAACGATGGAGGGGCACCGATTATCAACTCAAGTATGTACACTTCAAAGGTTTTACTTTATAGAATTTTTTCTGGCATATACTTGATAAATTTGAAGCTGTCGTGCTATAATGTGGTCTATTGACAGAAAAAAATAGATTTGATAAGCATTTATTTTAAAATGTTCATCAATATTTGCAGAAATTCTTGTTTAACTCTTTATTTGCTTAAGGTCAAGATAATAAAGAATATTAAGCTAAGTGTGTCTTTGAAGTAAAAAGACACTTAATGATCCCCATTCACATCAGTGTCATTATCTTCAAGTTCTGATGCATGACATTTCTGGACATCATCATGTAATCAGTCCCTGACATTTCCTCTGTCATCTTTGTAGGTTGCCTGCGGTTTGCTCATTTCAAGGTTTGATTGAAGCACAGAGAATTTTATTTTTCAGTCAAAGTTACTATACTATGGTCTGAAAATAATGTGAACTATATTAATGGAACGGAAATAAAATTAATTATAAATTTTAATAGCTAATAAGAGCATTACGAAAATTTTAAAATAAATTTTGTTTAAAATAATAGCTTCTTCAGAAATCCATTTAAAAAAATGCCATAAAATGAATGATTTGAATTCACTTTCCTATCTGATAGGAACTAATAATTCTATATAGATGAATAAAAAATGCATTATAGTTTTTCTTTTATTTTAATTATATTGAGAACTACATTTTAGACTGAAATGAACCAAAGGTCACATTCAGAGAGAATCATTGCATCTTACTGGTCATAGCAGACAAAATATTCACCAGGATTTACTACAGTTTTATGATTCTTATTAACGTCAATGATGACACTGGAGAAAAAAATGTTACTAATTGAATTACTTTTTGCCATATTAGAAGTTTAAGAACAAAAATGATTATTCTTGGAGTGTAAGTAATTGCTCATGGGGCTGAAGTTAAGATCTGTTCTTCAAATTAATAAGGCAGTCCATATGGTCTGTTACCAATGATGTTTGCAGCAAAAAATTTTTTATGTTAGTGGACAAAAGTTTTATAATGACATGACACAGAATCAAATATATCATTTCATTTCCTCTGCATTATAATGAAGATATTATTGACATTTGATATTAGCATTGCTATTTAAGCATTCAGTGAATCATAAGACCAGAATCAACTGGGAACATAATATTTTGCCTGTGATTTGTTGAGACTATCCAAATGAATTCTGAGCAAACATAACTGGAAGAAAACAGTCATACGATTTTTAATGCCTTGCAACTAAATACTATAAATCAGGTGAATCTGTTTGTAACAGGATTTTTTTCAGATTTAATTTTGTTTTTAGTTTTGTGTGTTTGTGTGTGTGTGTGTGTGTGTGTGTGTGTGTGTAAGTGTGCGCACACCTGCATGAGCATGTGTGTGTGTGTGTGTGCATGTATCCATGCTTGCACAGGTGCTCAGGGAGTCTAGAAGTGGGTGCTGAGTTACAGGTAGCCTTTAGCCCCTGAAACAGATGAACTCAGGTCCTCTAAAATAGGAGTACCTGATCTTACCTGCTGAGTCATTTCTCCAGCAGATACAACTTGTTTAGGTAACAGAAGCCCTTTTTTTTTTTTTTTTTTTTTTTTTTTAATCACTACCATTGATAACTTTGCATCAGTGCTCTGGTATAAAATATCTATTAAGTTTTAGAATAAAATGCCACTAATGCTAACAATCTGAGCCAGGTGAGCTGGCATGTGACTGTTAGCCCAGTTCTCAGGAGGTAGATGCAGGAGAGTAAGGAACTTGATGTCCTGATCATAATAAGTTGTGGACAACCTGAGCTACAGGAGACTTAGTCACCAAACAAACAAACAAACAAATAGCACTTTATCAAATACTTAAACTTGAACAAATACTTTTCATAAAACAGACAAAAATTGATGAGATTCTGCTAAGAACTGAACCATCCAGTGAGGTTGTATAAGAAAGAGAACTTCTCCATGTAATTCATAATTTTAGTTTTCATACACTTGCTATTTTTCATGCATCCCATAAGTTTGTTGTTTTGGTTTTGAGATGGGAACTGTAGATTTTTCCCTTTTATCTAATGAATAATTACATTAGTAATTGTCTTAAATATTTTATTGGAATTGAACTCATTTCCTAATCAAATTCCTGAATAAATGAGCTAAGTTTTCATTATGGCTGTGAAATAAACATAATTTATCATAATCTTTGCAAAATTAGAAATTCCTGGCCAAGCCTACCTGCCTTGTTTTGAAATGATTCTGGGGGCTCAAGACCTTTAAACTTACTCAGGAAAGTTGTTTTCTTAAATGTTGAAGTCTTCATGATAGTGCATAAAAAGTTTCCTTTCTAAAATTTCATGCTTTTTAATCCTACCACACTCTATCCCCTAAACAAATCATTAGTTGTTGCATATTTTCCAGCAAATATCTTACTGGAACTTCGGAATCTCTTCATGGTTGCCTGACGACACAGAGGGCATCGAGGGTCCACGTTGTATGTTCTTAGTCTTCTTAATAAAAAAAAAATAAGAATAGACTCAAAAAGGAGCCTAAAGACAATTTTATTAAGGTTTAAAAAGTAAACCCCAGAGCAAGCAAGCTGTAAATCTCAAGAGCTGCCAAGAGAAGGGAAATGAAAAGGAAAAAAAAAAAAGCCATGAAAGCTGGGATCCAGGTCAGACACATGGCAGACAAGCAGCAGTATGGCAGTGAGAGAGGCCTTAGACAAAGAGTAAGGAATTCCAGAATGCTGGGGAAGCTCAAGGTATTAGGGAGCTCATGCTCAAAAAGGAAAAAAGAAGCTATATTTTTCTGAAAAACTCAGAAATCTGTGGCGATTATCAAGCTGTGTGTCCATGTCCTGGTAAGCTATCCTGTTTACCAATGGTGGGCATTCTGGGAAGGAAAAGTACAGTATCTCATTCAATACCTCATTATTCTACCTGTCTCTTTACCATGACTTAAAGTGAGCCCACCTTCCTGGAGTGGAAGACTGCCTCACGGCAAAGCAATTGACCCTCTGCAACTGAAATGTCATGTCTTTATCCAGGTCAGAGATTCTATTCTCTTAGCCAAAAGGAAGCTTTTGCTTTTGTTTTTGTTTTCTACTTTAACAAATGAACTATACCAGCTGAGGATAAGTGCGCCTTCCAGCTGTCTAACGGTAATGGGAGAATCACCTAGATTAGCTGTGTTAGAGACATCCCCGGCAACTCCTCAATTACTCATCAGCCTGAACAGAACAGCAGAGAGCATTGATTGTTTTCATCCTTTGCAAATGGACATGGTAAAAAATCAGTTGCCATTCATGGATTTTATGAAAACCAGTATGAGACCTGAGACAGGTCATGGTCATACAGGTGATTTGAGCTGTGATATTGTAATTAACAGTTGGCAATGATGGTTATATGCATGTGAGCAATCAAGAAACAATTATAGAGACTACAATTATGTGAATATAATGTGGACTTAAATCAATTAATAATTCATTAAAACACTTTTGAAAAATTAGCATATTTTATTTATATGTAACAGTCATCACTACAGAGACTTGCCCTAAATTATTAAATTACCTTAAATATTGTGCAAAAGTACTATTGGTGACTTTGAAGGCTCAGCTCCCCTGTTATCAACTGGTATTGCAAAGATAGAATTAGTGGTACAGATTATGTTCTATTTTGATTAATTTATATGGAGACAAGCGGTGACTTGTTACGATCTAAGGACAGATATATACAAACAATTATTAATATTTCAGAGTATTGAGATGCTGATGTCATTGTTGTCATATAGCAGCAGTTCTCAACCTCAGGGTCAAATGACTCCTTCACAGGAGTCACCTAAGACCATCGGAAAAATGCAAATACTTATATTCCAATTCATAACAGTAGCAAAATCATAGTTATGAAGTAGCAACAATAGTAATTTTATGGTTGGAAATTACCACAGCATGAGGAACTGTATTAAAGGGTCATAGTATTAGGGAGGTTGAGAACCACTGCCATGGAGCTCCACTGTTTTGAACAGTATTGAATTGTGAAAATAAACAGTTAAATATTCTGATTTCAGTATACACTGAAAATTCTGAGAGGACACAGACAAAAATAATTCCATGAGGCCACAAGATAGACTTAACATGAGAGGGAGTGTAGTGGAATTCTTCAGTAACGTAGAGAGATTGGGATGAATTCTGGGTACAGAGTGAGGAAATGGGACTCCAGCAAGGAGCAGAATAGAGGTTAGTTGATGGAAAAATATTAAGGGGACATGTCAGGATAAAAAATTATGGCTTAGCTAAGCTATCTGGATTCTCAGTGAAAATACACCATGGTGATAAGACCTCACTTGGAAGACAGAAGCTGCCAACAAAGTGTCTGATCAGACACTGAGAGTGGTTAGACGGCAATGATGGAGGGGCTCGTGGTAGAGTATTTTTGTTTAAGTGATGTAGTGGGCTTGCTGTTGGGATTAATGAAGATGTGCACAAACAGGTCTGGAGAATATTCAACAGTCTGACTAATCTGCCATTGGAAAACTTGACTTAAATGTATTTGGAGCGAATGTTACTTGAAAGAAGTGATGGCCAAAGCCCCCTTTGAGGCAGGCTGTTCTCTAGGGTAGCAAACCTCAGTGTGGACTTGCTGACTAGGTTATGCTGCAAAAAGGTTTGTCTGGCTTCTGACAGTGAGAGGTGTGCTCGCTTGGGACTCAGGTGACAAAGCCTGGAGCAGAAAGGGGAGTGTGCCTTCCCTGTACCTGGTTCTCGACTGGTAAGATAGCTAAGCTGCTCATCACTTGTTCAAATAGTTGTTCCTTTAGGTTTGTGTATGGAACCTGAAGCATCCAAAGAAACCAGACAAGTAGAAAGCAGCCACAGGGACATAGTTGCCGGAAGCGGCTCTAGAGAAGGATATAGTAGGAGACAGGCACTATGAAGGAGGTCATGAGAAAATTTGGAGAATTGAACTGGGAGGGCATGAGAAGGGAAGTACAGGGGGAGAGGCAGAAATAAATAACATGAAAGATGTTTGAAAAGGCCAGACCTCAACATACTATCTTATAAGCTTACTAAAATATGAATACATATATATATATATGTATATATATAATTTATAAAGTACATAAATACAAGTATTTAAGTAAGCTTATAAAATATATACAATGTAACATTACATAAATTATAAAACAAGAGTTCCCAGTGCTACATGCCTGCTGCTTGCTTACAAGGCACACAGACCCAGTGTGGTGGGACTTGCTGATAATTACAGTAATTGGAAGTTTGAGTTTGTGATTTGCAGTGAGTCTGGGTTACCTAATGTGAACTTGTCTCAATTCCTCCTAAGTACCCAGATTTTACCAGTGTCACCCACGCAACACCACACTGGTCATAGTACTCACCTCATCAGGGCGATGAATGTATCTATTCAGTTGTTCTATGTGCTCTCTCTTTTCCATAACAAGCCATCTATCCCTGATTGATTGGTGTCACAGCCTGATTTCTAGGAAGTAGTTACATTACCGAAGCAAGCCAGTCTAGTTCCAGGCTTAGTTATGTCCTGTTTTCTTATTGTGCTTTGCTAGCCATCAAGAGTTTGAGGTTTATTCTATCAATTCTTCTACTTTTTTCCCCTGTGTAAAATAAACTTGCCTGCCTTCCTTCCTTCCTTCCTTCCTTCCTTCCTTCCTTCCTTCCTTCCTCCCTCCTTCCCTCCCTCCCTCCCTCCTTCCCTTCCTTCCTCCCTTCCTTCCTTCTTTCTTTCCTTCCTTTCTTCCTTCTTTCCTTCTCTCTTTATATTTTAAATTGTTTTCTCCTATCCTATAATAATTAAATGGTTTTTTGTAACAGATTTTTTTCTATTAAAATATTAATTTTACCAAAAAAATTTATACCAAGTTTCTGGGGAGACGACTCACTTGGAGTGCTTTCTGGGCAAGTTAAAGAACCAGAGCTCAGGTCTGAGCAACCACGTAAAAAGGCAGGTGTGACATCACAAACCTGGAACCCTAGTATTATGGGAGGGCAAAGAAGAAAGGAACATCCCAGGGTCTAACTAACCAGTTAATTTTAACAGTCAGATAAGGCTAAATCTCCCAGCTTCATGGAGAGACCCTGTCTCAAAAAGTAAGGGAGAAATCCAGAAAGATATCCAACTTTGACCTCTAGCTACCACATATATGTGTGCATACACATAACACACATACATATACATTTATACACACACAAACACATATTTATAGAAGAGTTGGCACGCAATACCATTAAAATTCATTTTAAAACTCAGAATAATGCTGAAAGGGCATGCATAGGTCCTGTGAAGTAAAAGAAGACACAATTCTTCCTCAAATGATATCATGAAGTATAGAAACACATTTTAGCTGCTAACTAATCTGTGATTCTTTAGTATCTCAACTTCAAAGGCATTGTTTACAATGTAAAGAACTATGTATTTTTTAGTAAGAAGCTAACACACGTCAGGCACTATACTGCATACTACACTGTGAACAGTACAAGGACTAGCTCTCAACACAGAGCTCATGATGTTCATAATCTTTTATGAGAGGTTTCAAAACAAAAATCAATTTAGTAAATTCAGAGATCTTTACATATGTGAATTAATCTGTTTCTGCCACACTATTAATTGCTACAATGTTACTAGGTAGGCACTGTGTTAAATGCTGGAAATATATTCATTAATTATATCAACCTGACAGTTCTTTCAGATTCTCATCAAATGAAAGGATATATTTGTAGGGCACATGGCAAAGCAAACAATACAGTCATTCTTAGAGAGATTAAAGGCTAGACTGTAATGTGACTACATATTGGATATATATATAATATATATATATTATATACATGTGCTTGTGTTTTTTGTTACATTAAATGTTTTTTTATTAATAATTTTCTTTTTACTTCTTGAAATTATACTATAATTATATAATTTTCCTCTTCTCGTCCCTCCCTCCAACAGATCTAATATACCCTCTGTGTTTTCTTTAAAATCCATGGCCTCTTTTCTTTTAATTGTTTATATATATTTTTTTTTCCAAAATATATAAATATATAAATAAACCTGTTCAGTATGTATATGACTCAAAGAAGACCAATCACTTGTTAGTGGATAACCAATTATTGTAAACTTCCCTTGGAAAGACATTTCTCCTGCTCTTTGCATTCTTTAGTTCCTTATAGTTATTTCTCTGGGGTTAAGGTTCTGTGAGGCTTTTTTATTCTATGTTTGCCTGTCTATTGCTATTGTCTTTGTTCAGGTCTTGTTTGGTCAGCCTTGCTAGTGAGACTTCATGGATGTATCTTCTCTGACATTTCTAGGAGATACAGTCTCAATGCAAACTTCTATTCTTCTTACTCTTGTGGTCTTTCTGTCTTGTCTTCTGTAGTTTATTATACATTTGTGGAATGTTTCCTTAGGATTCACCTTTGGTGTAGAATTGATGTTTCCACCATAGTGAAACTCTGGCTACTGGTATTTTGATGAACAAGAAGCCATTTGATTTTAACACAGACTATAAACTTCTTCTCAACATTTAGCAGACAGGCTGGTTAGAACTTGAGTAGAACTTGGCTATTTCAGAGTTCTTATCAATCACATCTGAGCCATCAAACATTGGAGAGAGCATATATATCATGTGTTAGGAAGTAGTATTCTCCATCAGATTGGCCAAAGGAACAGGAATAAAAAAACGTTTGTATTGATCTTCCAGAAACATAAAGTGGCATAATTATACTTCCATTTTTTTTTCTTAATTCTGGAAGTACATAACTTTTCATTGTGCACAACTTAATCTCCCCACTCTATCTCTCTGTCTCTGTCTGTCTCTCTCTCTCTCTCTCTGTCTTTTAGCTCTCTGTCTCTCTGTCTGTCTCTGTCTCTCTCTCTTCAGTTATGGCTCCCTTAGAAAGTGTTTGAATGCTTGGCACATAGGGAGTGACACTATTAGGAGATGTGGCCTTGTTGAAGTAGGGGTGGCCCTGTTAGAGGAAGTGTGTCACTGTGGGGTTGGGCTTTGAGTTTGCATATGCTCAAGCTATACCCAGTGTGGGACACAGATGTCTTTTGCTGCCTGAGAATCAAGATGTAGAACTCTCAGCTCAATCTCCAGCACCATGTCTGCCTGCATGCTGCCATGCTGCCCACCATGATAATAATGGAGTAAATCTCTGAAACTGTAAGCAAGCCCCTATTAAATGTTTTATTTTATAAGGGTTGCCTTGGTCATGGTGTCTCTTCACAGCAATGGAAACCCCCCCCCCCCCACACACACACATGTATCATTGGATGTGGTAGTAACAGTCTACTGTGGATGGTGCCACCCTTAGGTAGGCATCCTTGGCTAATTTAAGAAACTAAGTTGAGCAAGCTATGGGAAGTATTCCAGTAAACATGGTTGTGGATGAACGGTCTTGTTAAATAAGAAACACAGAGCCAATGCAAAGATGAAAGCCTAAGAGGTCAGAGCAATAGCTAAGAGCTAAAAACCTTACCCTTCACTGCCGCTGCTATCTTCCTCAGCAAGAGACCTACTTCCTGTCTGTTTGTCTTTTTTATAGACTTTCTATTCTGCCTTCTCATTGGTTGTAAACCTAACCACATGACCTCCTCATCACTGCCTGTCTGTACAGACCTCCAGGTCTTCTATGGTTGGTATTGAGATTAAAGGTGTGTGTCTCCATGCTGGCTGTATCCTTGAACACACAGAGATCCGCCTAGCTCTGCTTTCCAAGAGCTGGGATTAAAGGTGTGCACTACCACCACCCAGTTTCTGCTATGGCTTGCTATTAGCTCTGACCCCCAGGCAACTTTATTTATTAACATACAAATAAAATCACATTTCAGTACAATTAAAATATCACCATACATGGTTCCTCTACAATCCTTGCTAAAGTTTTTGCCTCCAGATTCCTGCCTTGAGCTCTTGCTATACCTTTCCTAGCTGATAAGTCATAAACTGGAAGCTGAAACAAACGTTTATTTTTGTAATTGCAATATGTAAAATTATACAACTATAGAAAAAGTTAACACAAGAATTGATGGACATGCTTATCATCATGGAATTCATTTTGTCTTTTCAGGTATTTCTGGAAGCAGCTGTACCTACAGGATGTTGAATGGCTTATTAAAGACTTGGCTATTAAAGGCTGGCTGGATGGAAACTTGTCACGGCAAAATAGTTATCCTATAGTTAGAAATGTGTATAGCTCATGTGTTTCCATTCATTTGGCTATTTGTCCCTGTGCTTTATCCAACCTTGGTCTCAACAATTCTCGCTCATCAAACCCTCCTCTTTTTCGCCAATTGGACTCCTGGAGCTCTACCTGGGGCCTGGCCATGAATCTCTGCATCCAGTTCCCTCAGTCATTGGATGGGGTTTCTAGCATGACAATTAGGGTGTTTGGCCATCCTAACACCAGAGTAGGTCAGTTCGGGCTTTCTCTCAACCATTGCCAGTAGTCTATGAGCCCCCAACTGGATCAGGCCCTCTGGATAAGTGAGACAGTTGATTAGCTTGATATGTTTGGGAGGCATCCAGGCAGTGGGACCGGGTCCTGTACTCAGTGCATGAGTTGGCTGTTTGAAACCTGGGGCTTATACAGGGACACTTGGCTCAGCCTGGGAGGAGGGAACTGGACCTGCCTGGACTGAATCTACCAGGTTGAACTCAGTCCTCAGGGGAGTCTTTGCCCTGGAGGAGATGGGAATGGGGGGTGGGCTGGGGGAAGCAGGGGGGGGGGGAACAAGGGAATCTGTGGCTGAATTAAATTATAAAATAATAATAATAAAAAAAGAAATGTGTATAGCAATGGAATATGTGTAAAATTTTGGATTCTTGCGTTACATCTATCCTTTCTTATATATTAATAGACAAATCAATGTCAACTTTTGTATTTTCAAAAAGAATATATCAGAATGTGTATATCTAGGAATGATAGATGGAGCCAAAGTGGATGAGAAAGCTCAAGAGGCACAAAGGTTAAAAATATTTTAAGAATTGTATTTGGCTTTGGTTTGTGTGTGTGCTTATTTCTCATTTTTCTCAAAAAAAGGTGTCACTATGTAGCTCTAGCTAGCCTTAAAATCACTATCTCCAGCTTCCTTAGTGCAAGGTTTATAAGTATGCACTACCATTTCTGGATGATAACAAAAATACATGAGAACATCCTTGTTTACAGTAGTTAAAAGAGACAATTATTGGTGGCAGTCAAGTAAGCATAAGTGCTTTGTCTTTTGTTTATCTGTCTCCTACATAAATATTGATTAACATTTTAGACTTTTGATTATTACATAATATATAGCATCTTATTTTATGTATATGTATTTATTTTTCATATTGAGTATGTTAATAAAATTTTTAGTAGTGTCGGTAAAATGTATTGCTTCAGAAATATTTTGAATTCACTAAAATTAACAACAGTAATATTTCAAAATAAAGGGTAGATACTTATATCCTTGGTTCTAGTGAATAATGAGAAGTTGATCCTTATTTTTATTTATGGTTTATTAAAGTCTCATGGATTCCAGATATGTTTAGTGTACAAATGAAAATCAGAATAGTAATCATGACACTAAAAGAAACAGGTTTTGAAATTTCCAAAGTGAGCATAAAGGTCACAAAACTGTCTATATTAGAAGGTATTTTGGTATGGGAGCTTTACGTGCTTGGAAAAATAAATAGTAAATAAAAATGTGAACTATTACAGCACTGGGTTCATAATGAACCTGGAGTAAAGTTAGAAATAAGATAATCAAGAGAAACTGCTGCTAACATTATAAATCAAAGGATACTGGATTTTGATTATTACTGCATTTAATAATGCTCAGGAAATGCCAATAAGGTCTTAAAAACAAATCAACTCTACCAGTATGGTTGAGCCAGTCATATATAGTTCATTTGCTCTTTGTTTCACAGATTAAGCTCAGTGAAATGATTAGCTCATGAATATTCCATCTTTAACAAAATAGTTTCCGTCTACTAGTAGTATATGAGTAAATCTAAAATACTAATATTGAAAGTATGGAATGAAGACAACACGTTTGTTGTCCTTTCCGAGCTTAGATTTCCAAGAATTCTTTTGTAACCTAAGAAGCAGATTTCTACATCAGAGCCACTTGTTACTTATTTTTATTTTCATTTTTTTGTCTTGGTCCTCCCTTTAGGAACTTTGACTCTGGCACATGATGCCAAGACTCAGCTTCTCCCCACGACCTTGAGGTTCTACGGTAACTAAGGTTGCACCTTCACCAGTAGCTTTTTCTTGCCTTTCTTTAGGAGCACTCTACCTCTGCTATGCACTGCCAAGTCTCAGCTCTCCAAGACCCTTGATGCTTTCCCATCCAGTACCATGTGGGAGACTCTTTAACCCATTTCCAAATCCAGCTTCTAGTCTGAGATGAAGCTTTGGCCCCCGTGGACCACAACTTCTGTGTGCTGACCCTGAAAAATATTCCCAAAATATCTCACCTCAGCAGCACTAACCTCTTGTTCATCACAGTTGTGGTTTCAGCTTCAGAAAAACAGCATCCATTGTCTCAGTAAAACAGAGGTTTCACTTTTACGGACTTTCTTTATAAAGTTATTCCCTTTATTTTTTTCTTTTACTTTTGAGATCATAATGTAAATACATCATTTCTCTTTTCCTCAAAACCCTTCTATATACCCTTCCTAGCTCTCTTTCACATCATATTCATGGACTCTTTCTTTCATTAATTGTTATTACAAGTATATATATATATATATATAATAAATGTATTTATCATAATATATAAAACATATTAAATGCATGCTTTCAAGGCTGGCCATTTGGTTTTGGATCTACAGATTCTTATTAAAGAATGTACCACAAAAACAGGCATAGTAAGAATATTTGAGGATGTTTCAAGCATCCTTCTGTAACTTCACAAGGCAGGCCCCTATCACCTGCATTTCTTTCAACATTTTTGCATCCAGGGTCCTACAGCAAAGCTTCAATACAATCAGACAGGTACATCCCAAAGTCTTAAAATGTTTCCACAATCCTCCCAGCTCAAAAACAAAACAAAACAAGCAAACAACAACAAAAAACAAAAACAAGAACACAAGCAACAACAACAACAAAATCATGGTCAGATCAATTAATCTGAACACTACATAAGGAGAAATATAAACACCTGCCCATCTACAAACCTTTTGATCTACAATGGTGACTTGGTGCAATAGCATCACAAAGCTTATGAGAGTAATCAACGAAGGTATGACTTGAGTTAAAGTCTACTCCATTGGATTTAACTGATGACCAATGCTCCTCGGGTGGCCGAAAAACTGAGACAAGAACAGAGGTGACACATTGTTATGATAATAATGTAATGTGTGCTGTCCTCCATATAGTGCAAAAAGAATTTCTGATAGTATTTGTCAGATGAATTCCTTTGTGGCAGGGACTGATCTTCATATTATTTGATTCAGTATATAGACTGCAAATGAAACAACTGGTACAACTGAAGGTGATTTCACATCAAGTTCTCAAACTCCCTTCCACTCTCTGTACTGATGTTTCCTCACAGGCCCCATTAGTCTTTTAAGTTGAGATAAAGTAAAACTCACTATTTCTGTGTCTTTGAAGTCTTGAGAGTGGTATAATTGCTTGGGATTGTACTATAGATAAAGTATTTTTCCTTTTTTTTTCTGGATAAAAATGGGATCAGAGTCTGTCCTAGGTGTATTGTCACCTTGATGCAGCCTACAGTTATCTGGCAGAATAGCCTCAACTGAGAAGATGCTTAGATCAAATTGACCTTCAGGCATGTCTGTGGGAGACTGTCTTGAGTGTTCACTGATGTAAGAGAGCTCAGAAAACTGTGAGCAGTACCATCCTTAGGCATATGGTCCAGGATTATATAATAAAGCTGGTTAAATGTCAGCCAGAGAGCAAACCAGGGTCAGTGAGAAAGCAGCTCCCCATCTTTTCTGGCTTTCTTGAGTTCCTGTACCAACCTTTCTCTGTGGAGATTGTGACCTAAAGTAGAAGCCAAATAATTTCCTCTCTTCCTGAGTTGTTTCTGGTCAGTGTTTTCTCACAGCAACAAAATGAAATTGAGAAGACTATACTCTCTTTCTCTTAGCATAATAGTTTTTACTCTATATACCAGGAAAGCAATGTGGGCATTCCATGGCTATGATGCATAAAGATTTTTTAACTATGAATTCAAAATTGAGGGGAAAATTCCTGTCTAACTTTGCAGATTCACCCTGTCTACCTATAAATGGTTTCAGGCCAACATTCACTTTTCAGCTGACCTTTTAAAGCCCACACTCAGAAAAGGACTGCTGTGGCCTTTTGGGTTATTAAGAATTCATGGCGATTGAAAGCTAGCATAATGAGTAATGTTTAAAAAGTCTGGATATTTCCCTTTTCAAGCAAAGTTACCTTGTATATGTTCACCAATCCCTTTGAAAACAATCTGGAAAAACCATTTCAATTGTGTAACTGCCGTAATTTCTATTGCGTATTTTTATATTGCATGCACCGCATTTTGATTACGTCAAAGGTCTATGATTTGTGGAACATGAACTTCCCTTCATTACTGGCTCATAACTGGGGAGCAGTTTGGAAGCTTGTGATGGTCTATCTCAGAGGTTTTTTTCAAGTGTATGGCTCCTGCGTGGGTGTGTTTTGGTTTTCAACTTCAGTGTACATTGCAGACTTATTGCTTGATTTATTTTATTTTCATCAAGGTTATATCAGAGGTAGGGATGGACTTAGGGCCTTTATCATAAGGTATAACTTATCGACTTGTGGAGATTACACGACAGTCTTCCCAAGAGTATTCTGTTGTGTAATGTGGGGTCAAAGTCCACAGGCAGACAAGCAGAAAGAAAAAAAATAAAAGAATGCTGAAATCAGGTGAGAATAAACTGACTCACGGTTCCTGTTGTTGCCACTAACAGTAATGGTCAAATCATCCTGTAGAGTTATGAAATTTAACATTTCCTTCCTAAAGGCCACCAAATATTTGGAGAAAATAAATGAAGATTGAAAGTGTAATAATTCAAGACCTGCATTTTTTATTTTGACAATTAGTCAACTGATTATCTGTTTACCCTAAGTAGAAAAATATAATAAAAGGGAATTCTGGCCTGGTTTAGTGACTCTGGCCTGTGATCCTCTCTTCAGTGGAGTCAGAGACAGGAGGATCACAAGTTTGAGGCTTCCCAGGGCTGCAGAGTAAGTTTGAGGTCAGCATAGACACCTTAGTGAGATCCTAAAATAAAAACTTTATACAGCAAAATAATAAGTAAATAAAATTCTGCAGATATAATCCATTGGGAAAGTTTCCCTAGAATGAAGGAGGCCCAAGGTTCAATCCAAGAAAAAGGACTTGAAGAAAATGCAGCTAAACTTTGTAAAATTGGCTCATACCAAACACACTAGTGTATTTTCCTTCCTGAAAGCACCATGAACAGTTGTTAGAATGTCAAGGCTCTGTGGGTCGAACTTCACACAATACTGCTCTGGAATTTCTCTGGACCTTGCCTGTCATACCCATTTCAGGTGCATGTTAAGTGTTGCTAGTTGACCTATACAACTATTCAACAGCAAATCATGGAAGTAAAGGATGCCAAATGTAGAATGGCTGTCTTACCAGCCTGTGACAACCAGGAATTCCTTCCTAAGCATGCCAATGCTCTTCTTACCTTTCAACTAATTGGTATTGAAGCATGTTTCTCTTGCTATCCTCACTCATTCATGAAAGGAATATACTTCACTCTTCTTTAAAATCAAATTTGCTTAGATCAGTGAATAACACATGGTAAAAGCCGTTGCAGGTAGCTTCTCTAGATAGAGCTTCTCGTTTCTCCTGGTATAAAGCAGAATTAAGTTTGTATCTCGGCTTTATTTGTGTTAGGTTCACATTGAGTCTGCCATGCACATCACTGGAGCTACTCATCCCCGAAAAGGTATTGCCGACATTAGTCATTTAACACTGTGTAATGGTCTGACATTCTTCCTTAAAATAACACATTTGTGATTTTTCTCTAACATCCCTGCCCAGGTGTTAGTTGGTATACTTTGGAAAAAGTAGCAAATCTTTTGATTTCTACTCTATTTCTTCTCAAGTAATTATTCACCATCCAATATCTATGAGCATCCTGAATATTTACTTCAGAGTCAGGAAGTTACAAAATAATGGATGACACTGTGAGTCAGAAATGTAACCAGCTTCCACCCTGACAGGGGTCAACCTCCAATAAGACAGTCTTAAAGCAAATATGCCAACACAGTAAGAGGAAGAGATTCTTCATTTGACATAAATTTGAAAGGATTAGGGCTAATTATGTAAGTCACCTATAGCAAAATCTATGCAAATTTCTCCATTTCAATGTTCAACATTCCACATCTTTCTAATTAACATTTTCACTCCTACTGAAATACCCCAGAGAGGTTTTTTTTTATTTTATTTTCATTATGTACTATTTATTTGCATAATCAAAATTTGACTTGTTTTTCCTTTGCAATAGTCTCATGGTTGCATAAACTAAAGTTTTTCTCTTAGATCATTCATGGGAACTCATAGAATCTGATCTCTCAATGTTTCTTAACTTGTGGAGATTGATGCTTTTGGGGGTCACATTAGTTATCATGCATATCAGATATTTATATGACATTATTTTATTAATATTACATATTTTTCTTGTTGTCTTACACTTAAGATTTTCATTGCAACACTTAGAATGTTTTCATAAATATCTATGCTAAACATACCTTGATACCTCATTCATCTTACCTAAGTCCTTGTCTTAAGGTTTCTATTGCTGTAAAGAGACACCATGCCCATTGCAACTCATATAAAAAGGAACGTTTAATTTGGTCCAGCTTATAGTTTCAGAGGTTTAGTCCACTATCATGACAGGGCATAGCACCATGCAGGCAGACATGGTGCTGGAGAAGGAGCTGAGAGTTCTACATCTTGGTCCATAGGCAGCAGCAGGAGAGATTGTGTACTGGGTGTAGGTTGAACACATATGAGACCTTAAAGTCTGCCCCCCACAGTACGCATTCCTCCAACAAGGACATACCTACTCCAACAAGGATATCCTTCCTAATAGTGCCACTTCCCTATGGGCCAAGCATTCAAACACATGAGTCTATGGGAGCCACACTTATTCAGACTACCACATTCTAGTGCCTGACCCCATAGGCTTGTATCTATAACATAATGCAAAATGCATTTAGTCCAACTACAAAAGTCTCCATACTTTATCACAGTCTCAACAATGTTTAAAAGTTCAAAGTTCAAAGTCTCTTCTGAGATTCATGTAATCTCTTAACTGTAATCCCATGTAAAATCAAATTAAAAAGTAGATAATATACTTACAACTTATAATGGCACAGGATGTACATTACCATTCCAAAATAGAGGAAAGGGAACATACTAAGAAAATACTGGACCAAAGTAAGATGGAAAACCAGCTGGTCCAATCTCTGCATCTCCATGTCTAATGTCAAAATGCTCTTCAGGTCTCCAACTCATTTCAGCTTTCTGGACTGTAACATATTTCTTTCTCTTGGGCTGAATCTACTCCCTGTTAGCAGCTTTTAGGTGTCCCACAACTCTGTCATCTCCAACATCTTGGGATCTCCAAGGCAACCCAGGCTTCACCTTCATAGCTACACACAATGGCCTCTCTGGGCCTCCATGTAGAGATACCCCTGCAACACACCTGGACTCGGTAGCTTTGTTTTAGTTGTGGAAGGAGATTCCATAATTCATTTTTTCTATTCTTGACTCTAAAGCCAGAGCCATGTGGTTGAAGCTGCCAAGTTCTGCTGCTTTCTGGGGCTGCAACATGACCCCCATGTTCAATTATATCATCACCAGCTTTCTGATTTCAATGGTTATCCTTACTGCCTAAGCTTGGCTGTCCTAGAATTTGCTCTCTAGCCCAGGTTGCCTTTGAACTTAGAGATCCACTTGCCTCTGTCTCCAGAGTGCTGGTGTTAAAGGTGCATATTACTGTGCCTGAAGCTAAACCTTTCTTTAATTCCTTTTCATAAATTAGAAGCTTAGCTGGGTGGTGTCTTGCCCTGAGTTCACCACACCCTTTATTCCATTTCTTAATCCGTTTATCTCTTTGAACACAGGACTCAGCTCCATTCCATTTCCTGGTGCCTCTTTTCTCCTCAAATTGTACACTTTGTATTTTTACTTTCTCAGCTTGCTCCTCTTCATTATAGATCTTCTTAAGAGTAAATGTTAATAATCATATGGCAGAGTCAACACTAGGCTGCTTCAAGATTTTGTCTGCCAATGGAATTAATCCATAAGTCTTCACATTAGCCTTAGGCGTGCTTTTTGGGCAAGGACAAAAAGCAGCAACATTCATCACCAAAATATCACAACCACAATTTCTAGGCTGCATACTAAAATTCTTACCTTCTGAAACCTCTTGATCCAGGCCTCCACAGTTCATATCACCCTCAGCACCATTGTCTTCCATGATCCTACTACAATGGCCCAGTAAGCCCCACTTAAATATTTCAACTACTTTTTTAATCTATCTTTCCAAAATGCATATTCCTTCTGATAGAAACATTATCTGGCCTATCACAGCAATACTCTAGTCCCTGGTACCAATTTCTGTTTATGTTATGGTTTCTATTGCTGTGAGAGACACTGTGACTGTGGAAACTCTTATAAAGAAAGACATTTTATTGGGCCTGGCTTACAGTTCCATAGGCTTAGCCCATTATTGTTATGGTGGGACATGGTGGCCTGCAGGCAGACATGGTGCTTGAAAAGAAGCTGAGAGTTCTTCATCTTGGTCCACAGACAGCAGCAGGAAAGACTGTGTCCTGGGCATAGGTTGAGCATACATGATACCTCAAAGCCTGCCCCACAGTAAACACTTCCTCCAACAAGATCACACCTGTTCCAACACGGTCTCCTAGTAATGCCTCTTCCCTCTGGGTCAAGCATTCAAGCACATGAATCTATGGGGGCCAGACCTACTCAAACCACCACAATTCTTGTTTTTACTTAATTCTCTGGTTTTTATCCCCAAAATTCCAAGATACTGAAGATGACCTCTTTCTGCTTATAGTCTTTGTGCCCCTTATCATTTCTTTCTTAATCTTAAATAAAATTGTTTCTTGATCATTTTCCTTTCTTTCAGGTTCTTTTCTTTGCTGTCTGCCTCCCTTTAGTGGATACTTTCCTGTGTTCTCTCCGTTCCTCTAACCCCATAGACTACACCTTATGTTGACTCTGTATTTCTCTATATATATTTTTCAAATTTCTCTCCAGTTCATCCACAGTAGACATCTAAAGGCATGCTTCCTGTAAAGCATAGCATACTTTAAACCTCTAGGTGAACTACAGGTTTATTGCTCCCATAAGGTCACTTAAACATTCTTACTGAGATTAGTATTTGTATCTTTGTATGCCTAACAACATTTTCATGGCTAAACACTTGTTACAATATTTATAATAATATTCTAACACTCAGTAACAATAAGCAGGATATTATTTGGTTAAAACAATAGACAAAGACTTCCAAGTCTTAAACTCATAACAACTTATTGATTGTGACACTTAACATCACTATGTAGAAGGGTGTTTGAAAATGCATAAGACTAATTGAAGTATTGGGATTGAAACAATTATTTGCTATCTCCAGGAAACATTTTGCATTTATCATTCATTTTACTAATCAAACAAGTGTTTTACCACATTGACTTTCAGAGAAATGAGATATAAACATCTTTTGTGCCCAGGGAGATAAGGAACTAATATTTGTAAATAGTAGTTGTTTTTCACAGGTTCCAAGGTTATTGGATATCTGTTTATTTGCTAAATACTAAGCTGGCTTGTTCATCCTGTCTGCAAGAATTCATGCAGAGAAGAAAACTGGTGGCTGGAACTGTAGCAGAGACCATGGAGGAAGCTATTTATTGGCTTTTTCCTGTGGCTCTCTCAATTTGCTTCTTTTCTTTCTGTTTTTAATTAATTAAAATTTTCATTTACTTTACATCCCTACTGCAGTTTCCCCTCCCTCCTCTCCTTCCATTCCCCCTGTCCCGGGACTCTCCTCTGCCCCTCACCCATCTGCTTCTCCTCTATTTCTGTTCAGAAAGGGGGCAGGCCTCCCATGGGTGTCAACAAAACATGACATATCAAGTTGAAGTAGGAATAAGCTCCTTCCTTTCTTTCTTTCTTTCTTTTTTTTTTTGGTTTTTCGAGACAGGGTTTCTCTATGTAGCTTTGCGCCTTTCCTGGAACTCACTTGGTAGCCCAGGCTGGCCTCGAACTCACAGAGATTCACCTGGATCTGCCTCCCAAGTGCTGGGATTAAAGGCGTGCACCACCACCGCCCAGCCAAACCTCCCTTGCTTTCTTATACAACACAGAAAAGCCTGGCCAGGTGTTAACATCACCCACAGTGTGCTAGACCCTTCCATACCAAATATTAATAAAGAAAATGCCTTACAGACTTGCCTATAGGCCAATGTGATGGAAACATTATCTTAATTGAGGTTGCTTCTTCCCAGATGATGGGAGCTTGTATCAACTTGACAAATAAACAAATAAAAAACATGCAAACAAATAATTAATATGTAAATATATGCAAACAAATATGTACATACAAAATATGAAAATATAAATACATAAATACATAAATAAGCAGCACATTGCTATTCAGATTATAAAATTTTAATATAACATCTTTTTCAAGTAATTGCATTTATCATTCAATTTCTATTTTCAGTTTCTCCTTTGAATCCACCTAAGTCATAACCAAAAAATAATGAAAAAATATAACCATGTTATTGTCAGCACGAACAACAGCAAAATATATAAATGTTATGTATTTCTTGCTTAATGTTTAGGATTTTCAAGCTTTTTGACACTTCATTTATTAATTGTAAATGTATTTATTTATCCAGACTTTTCCTTTCAACCCCTACTTTCTACTTTATATTTTAATACAGGGAAGTGTTTGTATTGTTTCTGCAATAATATTGTGCTATTTCTTGCATAGTCATTTACATTGTGACTTCTTCCCGAAATCCCTAGAGCTTTGTCTAATTAAAAGTTCTTCACTGTTTTACGGTAGGAACAGGTACTACCCATGTGACAAAACCACGTTCCAGGTTGTTTTCTTCTCTTGCTTCACAGTAATTATTTATATGACTATATTTATTGAAGGAAAAGACTGCTTCACATTTGATTCCAGATGATTCAATAGAGTGTTCATTAATGTGAAAAGATATCAAATATAAATTGACTAAATAAATGCAATCTTAACATATTTATTTTTTTAGAAAAAAAGTGAAGTTTCTAATAATCATTACCATATTAACTTCTTAGTTATTTTGTCATCTTCTTGATGTTTACTAGACGAGTGCTTGAATTTTCCACTCTGGACAAATTTGCTACTAGCAGTTCATTCTATTCTCAACTTTACCAAACTTATATCATGTTTCTTTTATCTATTAAATATCAAGAAATTTGTTTATTATCTTATTTCAAAGCCAGAATTGTAAATATCACATCAGGTTGCACTTGTTTGCTTATATTCAAATTCAACAAATGAGCATAGTTTTCATCATTTGTGCTAAAAATTAGAAGTTTTTTATTGGTACGATGTCAATTTCTGTAGCTCATTTTCCAATTTTCATATATTATACAGATTTCCTCAACGCTGAGTAAAGCCTCATCCTTGCTTTCAATTTTCTTCACTCAAGTTCATCATCCGCTTACTTTGTTGCCTCATTCTTGCAAATAAAAGCTTGTTGTTGCATGACTTCCCTCTAATTTGCCTCTTGTATTTAAAGATTGCTGGTATCTGAAAGATAGATAGAATATCAAAAGTCCATGTTAAAGGTTGGCTTTTCCCCAAGGGTATGGCCTAAATCTTTGTTTTGGTGAGGCAGACTCAGTATCTGTAAACTCATCCTTCACTCCCAAGAAGTTTGGAAAGACAAATACCAGAAATCATAATGACTTCATCATCTGTCAGCAGAGTGATAAAAAGCTGTCCTTAATTCACACCCTTCCAGAAATGGAATGACATTCGCCTTCAAGGCTCTAAGATTCTCATCCATTATAAAGAAGTTCTAAGAAATTGGAAAATAGAACTGGTTATATGAAAGATTCTAGAAAAATAGAGAAAATGATAAGATGGGACATTTGAATGTATCACAGAAAAGACAGCTAATACAGGAGACAGATGGACCTAATTTAGTTTAAATATTTAGGAAAATACACCCAGTACCACTAATGTACCACAAAAATACAACTATTTGAAGAATATATCACTGAGCTAATTGTATAGTTGTGGCTTAATATTGAGAGTGCTCATTGGTTTTCATGCTGTACTGATGTGAAAAGATTGATTGACACATGCTGATAAAATGAATAATTTCTAATGATAAATTATTTAGCAATTCATCAAATTCAAAGATAAGTCTCTAGCAAAAGAAAACAAAGATGACTGACATTTTTACATTCTCAGTAGTTAGATATAAAGTGCCAGTTATAAGCTATATTTAAAAAGTAAATAATTTCAGAACAAAAATTCCCAATTCACTTAACATTACTATGTGGAAAGATGTTTGAAAATATATGATATTTAATACAAAAGAGTATTAAATATTCTACATGTGAAATGATTTTCTTTCTGCTCATGAATAATCAGAGTATAAAACTGCAATATGATTTCATCTAATAATAAAAATAAATGTTGTATTTTACTAAGCATTTTTTTCAGTATATATTATAGTGTGGTTTAATAAGAATACCTACTTCAAAATCCAATTTTAAGTTCCCAGTTCATTGTCTGGTCAATTTTAAACTTCTTTAGTTATCAGATGCTTAAAAGAACCATATAAAAGGAAACATGTCCCATACCTTGATCTTGATCTGAAGATTGAACTGCCCTTTGAACGCTGTCTTGTCTTGAAGCTTAGGATTGATTTTCATCATTCAGTGTTCTTAGAAAACTTGTTAAAATGATTTCAGTCTTCTCCTGTGCTGCCAAATAATACCTATAGAAATACGATCTATTGTTCTGTTGATTCTTTTCAGATCTGACCATGAGCACTTCCCTCTAAAATGTTGCTTCATTAGACAATCTCCAAAAGAAAATTATAACAGCCATTAATAGAACTATCTGTAATAACCATTGAACCTCTCCCTGTGCCTCATGTTTAGCTGAGAATGCAGTGTTTTATATAATTTCACATTGGAATAAGAGATGGCAGTCAAAATATACTGCAAATAGTAGTGTAATTAGAACTTTGCAATGTAAAATGCACCAAAACTTAAAGAAAATAATGAAAGATGAGAGAAAGAAAGAAAAAAATAGAAAGGACTCATTTAAGACACAAGAAGTTGAATTTAACCTAAGAGCCATATATGTGCATGTATATTTTCACTTAAGTTGAAGATAATTAGCATAAAGTAAAACACAAAACACAGAAGAAAACATTAATATGTAAGAATTAAGACCAAAATGGTAAAGTCATGTAGGTTTTTGGTCAGAAATCAACTTTTATGATGTATGGTATTGGCTCAGTACACTAAAACAAGCACTAATATAGGAACAAACTGATTATAATGCTTAAAATTCAGACAGCAGACCAAGGTGGGGTCAACCTTGTGGATTCCAGAGAGCATCCTGCCTCTTCCTATTCCCATGATGTCCTCATCTATCATGTTATCTCTCTCCCTGCCCTCCCACTCTGTCCCTGTTCCAGCTTGACCCTCCCACTTCCCTATGTTCTCATCCCCACTCCTCACCCTCTGCCATCCCCCGCCTCCCAGGCCACTCATGTAGATCTCATCCACTTCTCCTTCACAGGATTTCATGTGTCCCTCCTAGGGTCTTTCTCTGTTAGCTAGCCTCTCTGGAGTTGTGGGTTGCAGTCTGGCCATCCCTTCCCTCCCATTTAGTATCCACTTATGAGTGAGTACATACTATGTTTGTCCTTCTGAGTTTGGGTTCCCTCACTCAAGATGATATTTTTTAGATCCATCCATTTGCCTGCAAATTTCATGATATCATTGTTTTTTACTGCTGAGTAGTACTCCATTGTGTATATGTGCCATATTTTCTTTATCCATTCTTCAGTTTAGGGACATCTAGGTTGTTTCCAGTTTCTTGCTATTACAAATAATGCTGATATGAACATAGTTGAGCATTTGTTCTTGTGGTAAATTTGCGCATTCCTTTGGGTATATGCCCAAGAGTAGTATAACTGGGTCTTGAGGAAGACTTATTCCCAATTTTCTGAGGAACAGTCATACTGATTTCCAAAGTGGCTGTACAAGTTTGCATTCCCACCAGCAGTGGAGGAGTGTTCCCCTTTCTCCACATCCTCTCCAACATATGGTGTCTTCAGTGTTGACTCCACCTTGGTCTGCTGGCAGTGGTCCAGGGGGTGCCTGGACTGGTCTACTCTGGTGACCAGCCTAGCAAATACTCTGTCATCATAGAGCCTTTGTCCAGTGACAGATGGAGGCAGATACAGAGATCCACAACCAGGCACCAGGCTGAGCTCCAGTAATCCAACTGATGAGAGAGAGGAGAGATACTGCAGGTGAGGGACATCAAGATCATGATGGGAGGACATGCAGAGATGACTGGCCACACTAGTGGAAGCCCATGAACTGTGGACTGGTGGCTGTGGAGCCCCCATGAGACTGGACAAGGCCCTCTGGATACAGAAGATGGTTGTTTGGCTTGAACTGTTTGGGGGGCACCCAGGCAGGGGGATCGGGATCTGTCCCTGTTCTATGGGTAGGCTTCTGGAATCCGGTGCCTGTGGTGTGACACCTTGCACAGCCTGGTGCAGTGGAAAGGGGCTTGGACCTGCCTAGGCTCAGTGTGCTGGACTTTGCTGACTCCCCATGGGAGACCTCGATTTGGGGGATGTGGGGATGCGGGGTGGCTTGGGAAAGAGGGCTGGGGGATGGGAGGAGGGAGGAGGGGCAGCTGTGGATAGCATGTGGAGTAGAAAATTTCTTAATAGAGAAAAATAAAAAAATAAATAAAATTCAGACAGAACTTGTAAAATAAAATAATGAAAACATATTGAATAATACAATAAATAAACATGATTTGAGGTCCATCTGGAGTCAAAAATATTTCTACTTGTGATCATGTATATGTTCTCCTATGGGTATTTAACATACAGATGTTTCAAAAATTATTCTTCTATTTAAAGAATCCATTACACAGCATAGTCAAGATGGACCACTGACTTGTAAAATCAGGAAACAATTGTTCTGCATTTAAATCAGTTCAGTATTATGTATGGACATTTTGTATATTCTTACATCCTTATTATGAGTATACACACATGATTTTATGAATTAAATACACACAAAAATTTTCTGTTTTTTACTTCTAATGTTGGGGGAGATAGTTGATTTATTGTTGCAAATTGCTTCATTTCTTTCTTTCATTTATTTTTTTAAAAAAAATATCTGCCTATTCTTTAAACATACTACTGGTGAGAACACTTGGGATCTAAAAGCTAGTGAGTGAAGATCCATGAAATCTCTTATCCATCCCAGGAGACTAGGTTTACACCATCACACTGGAAGTTTGGCAATGACATGTTTTTCTTCTGAAAAGAGAATATTTCTATAATTTTATTTTTAATGTAATACATAATAGGCTAATAGATAATTTTAAGATAATACATTATTTCAAACACTTGTTTTATCTAATCAGACTCAACAGTCTTCATTTTTTCTCTCAATTCATAGTACATTCTAATCATTTATAAAAAACTGAAAAATAATAACTATTTTTATTAATTAATAGAATAGTTTATCATTTTGTCTAACGCTATAAACAATTGTCTCCCACTACATATAAGGAAAATATAATATTTATTGTTTAAGAATCATAGATTTATTAATAACATGATTTAAAGTTAGATATAAAGAACAAGAGTCACAAATATATCACAAAGAAAGAGAATTTTCCTTTAAAATTATGACAAAGGTGGTGATAAAATGTAAGCTTGTTGATCTTCAGCATTGTACAGTCTCTGGTAGAAAGGATATCTAATAGCAAGCACTTGATGTGGGCCAGCTCCGATGTAACGTTTACAAAGACATTACTTCCTCTATTCCACCAATAGCAACTCAAAGTATTTACTATTATTATCAAGTTTTATAGGTAAAGAAAGTGAGCTAAGCTAGTTGAAAGGACCAGTAATAAAATTTTGAACACTTAAGGTATTTCAGTTGCAAGATCTGAGCAGTATCTATCTAATGAACCTCTCACAGATTGTTTTAAAAACACTGCCATTCTTTATGTAGCCCGAAGAGTAGTCCATTTTGGAGCTCACCCTTTAATTTTAGTTCGAGAGATGAGACATTTGCTTAATGAAACTTTATTTGCTTTTAAATTGTAGTTAGTCTTAATGATATACTCCATAATATTTTGAGTTTGTGTTAGAAGCTAGAAAATACAGGCACAAACTGGTAATATTGTAAGAAATGGCAGTTTTATAATGCTGCTAATATTTTTTCCTGTGTCCTTACTAGAAATGCTGAAATAAAAACATAAATATGCAGATGAACCCCCTTGCATAAGAGATGTCTCATAAGATATCTGAACAACTAAAATAAATTCTCATTAGTCATGGCTCATAATTTCAGTGAGATTTTTCAAAGCCCAAATCTCCTCTTGGCTACACAAATATTCCTAAGAAAACTATTGTTTTTATTTTTGTCATTGTACCTTTCTTTACTAATATATCTTATGCTATGAATGTTGAGTCCCACTCTCATATAATGTATATATTAATTAGTGAATGATATTTGAATTCTTGCCTTGCCTTTGCTATGGTCTATGAATGTACACATAATATTTGTGGGTTGAGAATTTTTTTCACAGGACTGAAGGTTGGGGATGTGGTATTTTTTAAGATTATTAGATATTAATACATAAATGCCACTGTGAATAGGACATGCATGGTTTTATTGTCTTCTGTCTTTCTGCCATGTGTGCACATTGTCTTCTCTCTGGAGGACATGGCTTCAAGATATCAGATACACTAATAATGATTCTGCTGGTGCCTTATTCTTGGATTCCCAGGGTGCAAAACTTGGAAATGATTTTATTTATACAATATTTAAGGGACTTTAGAAATGTCTCCACAGTTAAGAAGATTCTTTGCTCTTGAAGAGGGCCTGGGTATAGATCCCCGCACCAACCTTGAGGATCAAAGCCATCTGTAACTCTAGTTGCAGGCGATCTGATACCTTCTTCTGGCATCTACAAGCATCAGACACAAATGTTTAGTACATGCATACTTGCAGGCAAAACATTCACACACATGAAATATAATTAAAATAAATCTTACTACATAAAACAAACTCAATCTCAGGTATTTTTTTCTCATGCTAGCAGTTACGTATACATCTCATTTGCAACAACATCTGGATTGTTCTAACTCAACATCCTTGTTACAGCTACTCAAAGTTACTCTTTGGCAGCTTTGGTAAGAGATAAAACATTTCTATACTATATTATTATATTTATAAGGCAATACACACTACTGAGTTCATTAGTGCTTTGAATGTTTAGCTTCTAAAGCACTGAGTTTGATCCTAAAGCCTTAGTTAGATGATTCAGGTAAAGCTTAGTTTCCTCTTGTATGACACCCAACTCATTGATGACACCCAACTCATCGATACATAGACAGAACATTTCTATAAACTTAAATTCATTAATTCTCCCAAAAATATTTCTGGTGCATGTTAAAATTCTTGTACGGGTGTGTATATATGTGTATTTTAATGAATAAATAACTAAATGTTGATTAAATACAAGATGCTTTTACTACCAGAAGTTAATGTACACAAGTTTATAAGTAGTATATTTGTATCATTTCAGAAATATGTTATGAACCTATTTGATATTTCTCTAGACATCCAGAATAGATGTATTATTGACAGTTTTTCCTCATAAAAGCTGTAGAGAGGTTGTTGTGAGCTCCCCCTAAGGTGTAATTCTTCCTTCAGGAGTTTTGGCTAGGCTATGGAGGTCTGTATACATGAACATGCTAAGGAAAGGGGAGTGGTGTACAGCTACATGCAATCAATATTTTAGTATTCTTGTACAGTTTACTGGGAAATGAGTTCTAGTTGAAATAAAATGAAATCTTTTGTTGTTTATACTTTTGGCATAATTCTTACTAATGCCATCAATTTTCTTAAGAGTTCTGAGCTATGACATAAAATTCCATTACACACAGAATTAATAAAATAAAGGTGAAGACCACCCATTAGGTAAACAGTGCAGAATTCTTCACAATCTTGGTAAATTAACAATTGTCAAACATTAAAGCTAAGAGGTCACTCGTTTAAATACCATTATATACCATAATCTTAATCATGACAAAACACTGCTATGAATTCTTAATATTTTATCAATTCCAATAACTGACTCAATTTAGAGATGCATAATAGTGAATATACATCTCAAAATCAATGTAGTAATTTAAAGTGAATTTCAATTATGTTAAATGATTTAGAGTTAATATATTTTTGAAACACTTGAACTTGCTCTAAGAGAATTATATTTCAAAGACACCAATTAATAAGTAAAAGTGGCCTCTCTCCACAGATGAAAAAAATATTTTAATATAAAAATACAATAAGTAAACAGTTTATAAATGTATTAGTCAATCCTTTCCATCATTTCAAAGCAAACCATAGGTTTTGGACCATTATTGTATGACTCACTGTTTGTCCTCTACCTTACAGCCTGCACTATAGACTTACCAAATTTAAAGTTAGCAGTGAGTTTTCTAGGCCTTGTTTGCCTCTGCCTTTCACATTCTTCTGAACGTAACATTTCCTTCTGTCCCTCTTGTAGCAGTCATGAGGTCAAATGATTGTTCTTTGGTACACTAAGTGCAGTCAAATGGCCTTACAAGTAAATATCTTTTACAAGTCAAGCCTCTAGGTAGTCCATAATTTTTCTACCTTGTTGAACTTCTGTGACAGAACAAGAAATACTGCTTTGAGGAGCTGTAGCCAACAGCACTTTACATTCACAGGCTGACTTGCTCTTCACTTCCCAGAAGCAATCACACTCTTTCAAGAGTTATCTCCTCTTTTTAAGGTGTTTTTCTTTCTCTGTTTTAGAAGATAGGACGTGAGAATTTTTTTAATGTGTGTAACAATGAGAAATAGATGATTAATGGCACCAGGAAGTACTATGTGGTAAATAACAGTAATCCAAATGAGACTTCATCTAATTTTCAAATCAATACAAGTTTAAACAAAAGCAACTAAAACCAGGTAGGTTTTCCCTTTAAGATAGTGTTTAAATTCTAAAAGCAAAATGTAATATTTCTACTTTTAATTTTGGCTTCCCAATCATTGCTTTACTTCATTATTATGCCTAAACACCTTTGAAGTGCTTTCAGAGAGAAGAGGTTCATTTTGCCAAGCAGTTTGAGAGGATGTGCTGTATCATGGCTGGAATGCATGAGAGCTTGGAAGGTAAGGCAGGTGATTTCAAGAAACTGAGGGACTCAAGAAACATCAAATCAGTAATTCTGAGCTGCAGTATTCATCCCCATAGGGAGTGTGTATGTCTGTGTTTGTGTGTGTCTGTGTGTTTGTGTGTGTGTATTTCTGTGTGTGTATGTTTGTGTTTGTGTGTATGTATGAGTGACTGTGAATATGTGTGGGTGTGAATGTGTGTGTGTGAGAGAGAGTATTTAACTGACTATATGTCTGAAAGACAGTCTCCACCTCATCTTTGACATCATGTCCCTCACTGCACCTGGAACTTACCATTTCGGATAGATTGGCTGGCCAGTTAGCTCCAGAGATCCACCTGTCTGCTCTCCCAGCCCTGGGCTTACTACTTACTGCACACTGCCATGCCAGGCTTTCATACGTCAGAAACTATGTCCTCAGTTTTTCACAGCAAACACGTAGCCACAGAGGCTTCTTCCTTTTTGTTTTGACCCCCCCTCCTTTTTCTTAAGTGAAGAGAGTTTTAATTTGGCTCACAGTTTAAAGGGCTAGGGCCTATGTTGGCGGGGAAGGCATGGCTGTGCACGGTACTGTGGTGGTAGGTTGTGTGAGGCAACTGGTTGCTCACATCTCATCTTGGCATAACAGGAAATTGAGGACAGGAAGTAAGGAAGAGCTCTGCAGTCTTAAGGACAGCCCTCCTTCCAACACACACACCTCAACGTCTATCTTCCTCAATGACCTCCCAAAATAGCACCACCAGATGGGCCCAAGTGTTCAAACACATGAGGAATTTCATGCTCGCTCCATGGCTGATGACAAGAATATTTGACCCAAAGCATAACATTGTGTCCCCTTTCAACGCTTTTATCACTCTAAGAGTATCTGGTTCTTTCCTTATTCTCTTGTTTCATTCAGATCCCAGAGTGCAGGCCACGGGTGCGATTGCTGATTCGATGTTCTCAGAAGGTACTTCCTCCCACCTGTTTTGACACTCTGCAAATGTCCTCCCAGACATTTCCAGACATGCTGTGCACACTAATACTGTAGAAGCCTTTCATCAAACCAAGCTTACAATCAAAATTAACATAAGCATCCACGTATATTTTGAAATTTGTTCTCACAAACTGTAATTTTCCAAATTTACAACAAGATGATCCCCAAACAATACAGACTCCTACCAGTTCTCTGTTGCCCACCAGACTTTAATGGTAAGACCCTATTGCTGAATATGTTATACACTTTCATCACTGGACAAGGAGAAATCTCAACAGCAATGACTAGCAAGCTTCCTCACCCCCCACCCCCATGGCTATTCTTTATAGTACCACATGATGCTAAGCAGGCTGATAGGGAAAAGAATGTCATCAGCAAACTTACTCAGCTATGGACTACAATAATGACCAATATAGTAAAATATAGCCGTAGATGCAATAATATCATCAATGTTACTGGAGTCACTAACTGTTCTCTAATTGGACTTAAGGCCTGTTTAATGGAAGGGATTTCATATCTGGCAATGTAAATCTGGCCGCAAACCCACAGTTGGGGAGTTCCCAAGTTCCCAAGGGTGAACCAAATCTATGATTCTCCTAAATGGACACAGTATCAAGTTGCTTAAGAAGTCATATCTCTATACACACATTTCTTATTTCTACTCTAAGACCTCATTAGATAAGTTCCAGAGTGTGACTGGTGGTGGCTAACACAACAGGAAACCACACCTGATCAAAGTGCAGAGAAGGAGGACTCCTGAGCCAGACACAGAACATCCATGCCACCCTTGTCACCACCAAGGCTCAGGGACCATTGAAGACAAGAAAGTAGAAAGATTGCAACAGTAAGAGATTGTGGAGTAGCATAGTTAAATGATGCATTCTGGACACGGCAGGACTCATGCACTTATGAACTCATGGCAGCAATGCTTGCCTACATAGAACCCCCAAGAGATCCAGCTAGCCAATGTGATATGGTGGATGGAGGTGTGACTTATGAGTCCCTAGCCCCTATCCTTAATGAAAGAGCTATCAAGAGTTCATTGCTTCTGGGGAAGAGAGAACCAGTTTTTCTTAGGGGTGTGGCCCTCATTAGGTTCATATGCTCCAGAGGATAGTTCCCATACTCAGGCGATATGGACAGCACAAATTAGAGCTGAGGGATAATTTAAAAACACAAAAGAAGGTACACATTTGGAAAGGTGTCAGGAGAAGGGAATTTGATCTAAGAGAAGCTTTGGGGATAGGTGTGAGGAAATATGATCAAAATATATTGCAGGAAACTCTCAAAGAATTAACAAAGTTATATTTTAAAATAGAATAAATATATATGAAAGATCTCACTCCATTTATAAAGTAATGAACAGAGAAATAACAAAAAGATTAATTTTAGGATGTTTGTCTAGCACATATTTTTATATTTTTTAGAGATAATCATATCAAATATTGAAATGAGACCACTACATTGAATACAACACAGGCTTACATTCTAAAGGTAATAAATTCATTGGGAATGTTTTCTCCAGTTCAGATTTGTAAGTAGGGTTGCAAACTCCCAGTGGCCTTGTTATTGTTCAGTATAACACAAAGTCAAAAAGAAGATCAATTCTCCAATATAGTAAAGTGTAGCAGAATCTTAAAAGTTCTTATTAATAAAAACAAACTTGGAGCCAGGTATTGGGGTGAACATTGAAAGATCAGAGAAGCATAATAAGCCACACCTACCTCAACTCGCCAGTTCCTCAGCTGATCCTGTTTCCTCAGACTGCAAGCTTCTGAGTCCTCATCTGAATGGCTCTCAGCTGAACTGTTGCTAAAAAGCCTAAAAGCTTAACCAGCCAAATACTTCTAGTGTCTGGTCTTCATGCCCTATATACCTTTCTGCTTTCTGCCATCACTCCCTGGGATTAAAGGTTACTTCTTGGGATTAAAGGCATGTGTCACCATGCCTGGCTGTTTCCAATGTGGCCTTGAACTCACAGAGATCCAGAGGGATTTCTGCCTCTGGAATGTTCGGATTAAAGGTGTGAGTGCCACCATTTTCTCGCCTTTGTATCTAGTGGCTGTTCTGTTCTTTGACCCCAGATAAGTTTATTAGGGTGCACAATATTTTGGGGAACACAATACCACCACAGTAAAGTAATCCAGGTATGTGCCTATTATTAGGACTGTAAAGTACACAATATAAATAGATGCCTTCTAGCTTTCTTTCCCAGGTTTAGTTTATATTTTTTCTTCCATCTCCTTCTATTTGACTCTCAATTGAATGTCACTAAGAATATCACTTCACTATCACGTTAGAAGGTGTTAAGATGGCTGGAGATTATTGATGAATGAGTATATCGTCACTTAACAAAGTGTCTATAAGGTTATGTCTATCAACATATAAAATTGTTACAAGCACATTTCTCAATTATTTCAAAATTTCTAGAATGCCAAAAGATTTTTTATAAATGTTAAATTATAAAATTAATATAACAATAAAGGCAAAATGTTTTCATTTCTATAAGACTGCTTATATAATAAGTCTTGAGTGTGCCCTCATAGAGTGAAAATAAAAGAAACTTATTTCATAGGTTGGGACTGAGGGATCTATCTGTTCAATAACTAATAAATACATGAAAATCTTTCATTTAAACTATATATTTTAAACATGCTAAGTATCAAAATTGATAAAACATATTCCAATGATATTAGGAATATTTTTTCATGTATCATGCTTCTCTAACAGTTTTTCTGTCTCCATAAATTTGTCAGTACATTTTGTAATATTTTCTGATAATGAAATCATGATAAATGGTTTCCTTCTACACTAGAAATTAAATCCTAATTAGTATTTCCTTTCTTTCTTGGTAAAGCATGATGCTGACTTTGCAATTATCTCACCATGCTTATTCAAACAAACTGAGAGTTCTTCTGAGTTTAAAGCAAGGGTAAACCTAGGAAGTTATTAACTTGCTAAAATAATTTCCCTAATAAATAGTATTTTAACATAAAGTATATCTCCAGTGTTATTTTTACACGTTATCATAGGACACAGTCACATACAAGAAAAGAAATAGTCCTGAAAATGAAGTGGTTGTGCACTTTTGAGTGTCGTTCTAATATTTCATCATTTTAAAACAAAGGACACTGAAAATGATTGAAACATGCTCACCAACTTTAATAATTTCTTTTGTATTGTTTAAGTTCCTTTATAGCTTTTTTTTTATTTCCGTATTCTTTCAAATAGAGTGGAGAAAAGAAACAATTAACAGGCTTAAGACATTATGCACAAAGGGAGATTCTCTGGTGAACTCCTGACTCTGTTTTTACCCACTTGTTAGAAGGATCAAAAACATGCTTCATTCAAGTCTTCAGTGTATTTAGAGCTCTGTTTTCTCTTTATTCTGTCTTAGGAATTAATCATTTACATTGACTAAGGTTGCTAGGATACATTTTAACAAACAGTAGTAACAATTTACTTAATTTGGAAAATCTCATTTCAGGGTAGAAAAATCAAAATAGTTCCAATCCGATTTTTGTGAAATTATTGTGGTTAAGAAGTCAGTGTTTTTAATGTGTAACTGCTAGCTGGATAGGAATACAACAGCACCCACTTATTAAAATTTTTCCTTTCTTTATGTTCAGTTAAGAATTGACAAACAAGGTCCAGAAACATTAACTGAAAAATTCCAAAAATAAATAATTCATAGTTTTAAAATGACTTTTATCACAGGATAGTTATAATTGCCCCATTTTCATTGTTACTAATTTATCAGATACTATTATTAATTTGTAAGCTAACTTTTATTATAGGTCTAGATGTATATAAGAGAAACATTAGACCTGGAAGTTTACCCTCCTATCTGGTTTCAAGGGCTTCTGGAGGTTTATAACATATTTTTTTTATGGAGCATTACTTTAGTATAACTATTCTTCCCATGTTTATTCTGGAGTTAGGAAATGAAAATTTAGGACAAAGGCATTATAGTTTCAGCCATTTAGATTTTTTCAGAAAAAAAAATGATTGTGGTTCCCTTCAAAACTAAACTAAAAATAGAATTTTGTTTTTTTGAGAGTGGAGACCTCCACAGCTAATAAGAACTTTCTTGATTCATCTTATTTAATATCATGTCTTTTCAAGTTCTCCCACACACTTATTAAATTGCTACTGGATAGTCTTTTCTTCTTAAAAAGCCAAACTTACCAAAGTGAATTTCCAATAAAATATTGTGCAGAGTAGACAGATGTTTTTTCATGTTAAGGAAGGATAGAAATGCCAAATATAGATTTATAGTTTATACATTTCCAATCCATACAACTTCTACTTACAAAAGGATAACTTGCCTCAAACAATCAGGAGGTTATTTGAAGCCTTCCTGTCAAAAGATGAAGTGAGTTATTTGAAATGTGATTTACACTGGAGCTATAAGGTGACCCTACGGTATACATTTCATGCTCTAATTATGCCTGCCTCGGCCTTGTCAGTTAATATGACTGTTGAATTTTAAAAGGCCTGTTCAAACGCAGCCAAGATGGAGCACATCCAGATGAGAGGGAGATTTGCAATATAACTTTGAAAACTTTGAGAGCAAAAGGATTTGACATCTCTGTAAAGGAAGAAAATCGGAGTGGGTTTAAACACAGACAAAATAGAAAAGAAAAGTACACATGCAAAAATGGACTGACTTTAAATTCACAGTGCTTTGTAGAGTGTGTGGTATATATTGGAATTTAATGGAAGTTCAAATGGTGAGCAAATTCAGTCCAATAATGAATAAGGCTGATCTGTTCCTTGAAGAAATTTGTCCTTTGTAGTCACAGGGATAAGCATGTAAGACATTATCATGCTCTGAGTGTCTTTTCAGAGTACATTTCCACTTAACCCAGTATTTTTTTTCACCCATTTTGAAGACATTCTCTGCAAACTGCAGAATAAGCACAGTGAAAAGAAAAAGTTTCAAACATAAGACACATCTTCACATTCAGTTCATCAAAGTGTAGGTTGACTTCTGACTTACTTTTTCCAACCAAACTTGTCAGCAGTGAAGTAGAAAGAGTTTTAAGACATTTCTCCCTTCTTTTCCTTGTTATCTGCTGAAACCAAGTCTCAGCCTGTCAGAGAGCAGACAGAGATCAAAGCTGGGAGACCTGAGCCATCAAAACTGGTGATGCCAGTCAACACACAATGCATGAGAGAACCCAGCACCTAAGCAGGGCTATGTCTAAAAGAGGCAGCTAAAGAAAAACTACTGAGTCACCTGAGACACAAAATATTCACTCCACTGAACTACAGTCTTAGAAACAATGGTCAATGGTATTGCTTCTTTTAATTTGGGTTTCCAAGAAGTGAACCCTGAGAGAGACATGGGTTCCTGACCAAATAATCATTGAAGTAACATACTCAGGTTTTGGAGGCCAAATGTAGCAGGAAAAGGCTAGAGAATGAGGTCCAACAGGGCCTTCAAAAGGATCCCTGTGAGCACAAAAGACTACTTGTGGACTAGAAGAGTTAGGTGGACAGAAAATGGAGGGAAAAATCAGTGGGTGGGCACAGCAGCTTTGGATGGATAGTGGGAGGGAATTGAGAGGTTCACATAAATTCATAAACACTATCAATGGAACTCTAATTATTTTCTAACCCGACAATTAAGCATTGTGTTCTTTATCGTTTGCTGCAAATCATTCATTATCCAGAATAACTTCACTTGTGATACTTTTCCAGTTTTCTAAGACAGTTGTACTAATTCAAAATTAATGAAATATGCCCATGTAACAGTGCATTAGATAGAAAGTGATTTGTAAGTGTTCTTTTATGGAGTTCCATTAAATAGCTCATAGAGAGCACACAAAACCATGTAAGATGTATTTATACACGCTACCTTAAGATGAATATAATTCAGAAACAATGAAGCTAAAGGATTTTTATTCCCTTTTAGAGTAAATGGATTAAAATTTAGTTCAATAATGATTTTATTTGAATTATCAAAATAGAGTAAGACTCACTTGTGCTCCTAGTGTGGTGATATCTACCTGTAGTCCCAGAATTCGGAAAACAGGAAGGAGGATGCCAAAACTAAGGAGATCTGGATCCATAGATGACGGTGTCTCAAAACAAAGCCATCATGCAACACATGATTGCTGGTTTGGGAATGAATGGTAAAAGTGTATGTTTACTGTCATTTCTGTTGTACATTATTTTCTATGTAGAGACTATTTTGTCTCAAACTAATATTTTCATTTCCAGCTATAATTTTCACAGCAGGTGGAATTTAGTAGATTTGATTTGGTTTCTTGGTAGCTCCTGTAATGCCAGAACTCAAAAACAAAGGCAAGTGACCTCTGTAAGTTCAAGGCCAGCCAAGTTTATACAGTGAGCTCAAGACCACAAAATCCTTCATAGTGAGATAAGAATTCAGTAGTAGATTTGATTTGAATCAAACACAAATTATTCTAACAGTCAAATGTGATTATAATATTCTTTTACATTTATGTGTCTAGTATTTTAGGTCTTATATATTTTATCAGAGTTTTTTGTTATAATCTGTAGAGCGATATATAATCTTCACATAAATACTGTACCTGATGTAGACATTTTTGTGTGAAATAACATGGCTTTAGCATTCATTGCAAACATTGCTTTGCATCAGGAAGCATAAAACACAAGAAATTCTTGTGGGCAATGTTGCCTATCTTTTCACTGCAGAGAATCTTAAGTGTTTTCATAATACTCTGTATTCAAGAGAATTTGAATTATTTTACCAACATCATAAGGAGTTAAATATTCAACTTTAAGTTTTCAATTTGAGATATCTGCTAAAAGAAGCATATGGTAAGTTATAGAAACTATAAGAATGATGTGTGTGTGTTTGTATTTTTGACTGTGAAAGTTAATTTAACTGTTTCAAAAATATTTAATATTTATATCACAATAGAATATTTCTTGCATGAATTTAAAGAATAAACAAGCAAAAAAGCTGGCCACAAAGTTGCAGAGGAAACGATTCTTATGTGAGTTAACATAAGGGACTCATTTACATGAATGAATAAGACGTCAACTAGTCTCTTATTGCTGAGGCAGATGGGGATAATGCAGTATTGACTCCTTGTATTGATTTCATGTTTTTCCTAAAAGAATTGAAAATAAATCTTCACTTGACTGTAGTGAGATATTTGAAAGGGATTAAATGGCCATGTTTGATAAACTATCTGTAAGTACACATTTACTTTTACTTCTGTAGTCATTCGCTTCATGGATTTCTCTGATGAACTTCTTCAGAGATTTTATTTTTAATCTTTGAAACTCCATATTCAGTGGTATATATTCTCATACTTCCCATTTCCTTCCAACTTATGGATGATAAGCCTTGAGTAAAAGTCTCTTTTATGTAAGTTAATGTTACAAGAGTATACCACATTTCATTTTTATTTATTTCATCTCTATTTTTAGGTCACTTTCTCTTATACCAAGGACTCTTAGAATCTGTTTCGGTATTGATTTGTTCTTTCCACAATAATCGTTCAGAGACTCAAGTGGCTATTCTGTATCTTATAATGTCTTATAATGCTTCAAATATCTTTTTTGATATATATTTAATGAAACTTTAATCTGTTTCTGTGTGAAATATAGAAAGAACAGAGTTGAAACAAATACCATGCTGGGCCCCTGTATGAGGGAGAGATTCAAAAAGTGAATAATGTCTTTTATACCATAGAACAGACAGTACCAGAAAAAGACATGAAGGAAGAAAACCTCTAGAATAAGGACTGTGGCTAACACAGTTGAGAATACATAATTCTAATGAGACTCTTGACAAGGTTACATTTAAACTTATTAAGTTGACATTGATTTTTCTGTTCAACTCATCTATTCTGTATTCCTCTCTTTCTTTCTATATTTTAATTTGAATGGATATTGATAATTTGACATTTTCTTTTCTTACCTGTGTTGTGTTACTGATTACAACAACTTTGATGATTTTGTTATTATTTAAAGGAAACCTTTTTAAAGTGTTTTAAACACCAAAAAAAAAATGAGATGGGATGCTTCTGTAATTTGAGTTAGTATACAAATAAATACATGATATGAGTGAATGTTTATATAACACCTGAAAGTCTCAGTTGTTGGTCAGTCACAGCAACCATGCTTCAGCCAACCTGAGGCTATCAATTGATCAAGTTCACATGAAGCAAGTGCCCCCCACCACCACATATCCAAATGAGACAAAACTGAAGCTGTAAGGAAGACCACCTTTTTATTTTTCATTTGAAAAAAGTTCTCTGTGCAGTTTGCAGAGCTGAACTCCACTTGATTAACTAGTCATCCTCTTCTCCAAATAGCATCCAAAATCAAAACTTCCTGAGGTGTGGTGTGGTCTTGGATAATCTTTTTGTAGACTGTGCAGATGTGTCTCTGCCAAGGCACCTTCTGATAGGTCTAATAAAGAGCTGAACAGACAACAGCTAGGCAGGAGAGGATAGGTGAGACTTCTGGGCAGAGATAGGAACTCTGGGAAGGAATCAGAAAGGCAGAGATTTGCTAGTGGGACATGGAGAAAGTCAGATGTACGTGACTGAGGAGAGGTAATGAAATACATAGCAGCATGTAGAATAATATATATGGGTTAATTTAAGTTTTAAGAGTTAGTTGAAGCCGGGCGGTGGTGGCTCATGCCTTTAATCCCAGCACTCGGGAGGTAGTGGCAGGCAGATCTCTGAGAGTTTGAGGCCAGCCTGAGCTACAGAGTGAGTTCTAGGAAAGGTGCAAAGCTACACAGAGAAACCCTGTCTCAAAAACCAAAAAAAAAAAAAAAAAAAAGTAAGAGTTAGTTGAGTACAAGCCTAAGCTAAAGCCAAAATTTCATACTTAATGAGAAGTCTCCCTGTTATTATTTAGGAGTTGGTGGTCCAAACAAACTCTAACTACAGTGATGTGTGTGTGTGTGTGTGTGTGTGTGTGTGTGTGTGTTCATTTGTGCACATCCCTGCCTGTCAGTCACAGGCTTAATGGTTGCAGCCATATAGGGATCGTAAGTCAGTCCACTTTTTGATTTATTTGGAATAATGTAACTTTTTCTTTCCTTCTTTTCTAGAATGCTTTATCTAACATTTGTACTTTTATCCCAACATTTTGAGTTTCCTTAATCTTTCTCTAAAGCTCCTCTTGCTGTCATGTGGATACTGCCTTGTCATGAATCTGATGGGCAGACCAGCTTCATTCATATGGTCTTTCCCTCACTCTGTTACACACCTCCTCCAGGCAGCTGCTGAGGGCTAACAGCTTGCCCGTCCTGGGCTTTTTCTTTTTAAACTTTCATAAAATTGTCCTTGTTTTTCCATTTGATTCTTTTTTGTTATTGCTTTTCTGGGTTTTTGTTTGTTTGTTTGTTTTGATTATTGTTTTGTTCAAGACAGTTTTTTTTTTTTGTGTGTGTGTGTGTGTGTGTGTGTGTGTGTGTGTGTGTGTGTGTAACAACAGTCCTGGCTATGCTGGAACTTGCTTTATAGACCAGGCTGGCCTCCAATTCAGAAAGATCTGCCTGCCTCTCCCAAGTGCTGAGATTTTGATTCCATTCTTAATTCTTTATTTTAATGAGACCAAGAACTTTGAGAGGGGACCCTGGGTTTCCTGTTTCAGCACACCCTATGGAAACGTCACAACTATGTGCTCCTAGCCCTCTCTCAATCTTGATGCTTTGTGTTTTGTAGTTTTTATCTTATAAAATGTAGCTTCCTTTAAACTTCTAGTTCTTGTTCAGGAAATATGATTGCCTAGGCACATTCTTTCATTTGTGTAGTAATAGAAGTTTAAACTTCCATATAATTTTATTCCTATCTTTAATATACAGAGTATAATTCATTCCTTTTTTAAGCAATACACTGGATCCAGGAACTCAAGAGATAGCCTACTGGTTAAGAGCACGTAATGCTCTTGGCAGAAAACTGAGTTCAGTTTCTAACACTCATGTATGGTGGCTGAGAACCACCTGTAACTCAAACTTCAGGGAGTCTGTCTGCCCTCTGTGGAATCTGCAAACACTTGTACTCACATGCACAAACACCTATGCACACACAACAACCTGATTCTAAACATTAATGTTCATAAATAGATAATTTATCTATTCTTTAATAGCTATTTTTAGTTCCCTTATTTATTATAGATTTCAGCAATTTGTTTAAGATGTGCTTTGTGAGGTTTATTTCATGTTTCTTGAGCTTGGAATTCATTCAAACTCGTACATATGTGAATTTTTAATTTTAACTAAGATAAAGTATTTGTGTATCATTTATTAAAATGTTTCATTTGTTTTAAGAACTCCAACTCCTTATATATTAGGTACCTTGTAACTGTCTTATAGCTCATTATGGTCTTTCATAGTTGTTACTATTTTATTTTTTATCATTTCTACTTTCATTTTTTGTTATTGTTGAAATATTTACTGTTCATTGTATAATCTCCTGTTAACCCTATATAACCTAGCTTTTCTTCTTAGATACTGTACTGCCTGCCTGTAAATGTTTAATCTGAGCTTCATACCTTCCACATGTCCACAGAATACACTCAGCCTTTCCCTCCTCTCATAAGTAGTATAGTTTAAGCAATGGCTACCAGTTCTTTGTCCCAAGTTTAGCATCAGTGAGATGGCTTTAATATGCTAAAGGTCTCCTAACGATGGATCACATTTTCACGCAGCATTTCATGCCCAGTATTTTCTATTTGGATGTAAGGCATTTGTTTGTATTCTGTGTAATAGTAGACATTTTCATTTAAAAGATGTTTTATCAACTTCATCTGGGAAATGTTAAGCTTCTTAAAAACATTTTTTTAATTGTAACAAACCACTCTCAGATCCAGCTCAGGTTACATGAAGTACACAATTTCTCGGCCTATGTAGGTTCTTATCCCTTCTCTCTAACAATTCTCGGTGGTTCTCTTCTTGGATTTGGGTTTCCTCAGATGAAGAGTACTACATAGATTTCTAAAAGTGTCCCTAGAGTTCATTGTCTCCAATACTCTGCTCTCTATGTGATAGTATTTTGTCTTTGAAGAATCCCATCTCTGTTCAGGGTCACTGCCAAGATTTTCAGATGAGTTATGTTCCCTGGAACTGTGGCCTAGATTCTTTCCTGGACATTAAGTTGTACTAATTGCAAAGACTCACTTCATTTGTTTCTTTTCTCTTGGGGACCATTAAACTTCATTGCTTGTTGTCCAACATATTGAAAAACATTATTATAAGCATCTTGAATTATATTGTATTTTTATATGAAAGGATAAATCTACTTCCCATTACAACAACTTGACTTTAAAGGATGTATCTTCCAGTTTTTAATATTCCCTTATTGATATCTTTGCAGATTGATGCCATGCAGAAGTGAGCCAATGGTCCTTTTAATCCAGGAAAGTAAATAAGTATAGACAGTTTTTGAACCTGAAATACATGGCTTCAATTATGTTTTGAAACAAAGCATTTTTATTTTAAAATTTTTGAATTCTCTTGTTAAATGACCCAGATTTTAATATAGCTGCAGTAATAATTAACATTACTAATGTGATTACAATCTCCTTTGGTATTAAACCTCAATTTCCCGCTGGTTGATGGTACTCAGGGCTTACTGTGAAGCAGTTCTATCTTAGTATTTCACATTGCTGGATATTAACCGTGCAGCTTACACATTTTTGGTGTGTTTTGTTCCCAGCACACACAGAAACATCTTTCTTTTCACTGTATGCTACTCACCTTAGAAACTGGCGATCATCTTGTATCCAGGTCCACTTAAAATGATTACTTCTTTCATTGGATGTCATCCCCAGGTTTCTCTTTTAAGTTTTTAGTCATCTCTCAAGACAGCGTCTTCAAATGCATGTTTGTAGTTTTCCAAGAGGTGGTTCAAACGTGTAAGTCATTGTCAAAATACAAGAGTCAGATTCATATCTTCTGAAAGGGATAAGCTTATCCTCCTCTGGTTTCATCATAGGAGAAAGTTAGGTTGAACAACTTCTGGTGTACATCTGACTTCTATATTGCAAGCCATCAGTAAGACTATTTCTGCCTACATTGAGGGTGATGCCCTTGATTCTTAAACCTCAGGGTCTGATTGGCTTTGTTTTACTAAATATAGTGAGACATAAAATACCCATAAATACCCCAAGGAGAGAATCAAAATAAACACAAAGCCAAGATGCCACCAGAGTCAGGGAGCTATGCTCTGGAACATAGATAGCATTTCCATTTTAGGAGCATTGCAGCCTGTAGATTGTGGGATCTAATGGTTACTATAGAAAAATGGAGGTATCTGGTTTAAAATTATGTGAGTCACTAGCCATTTGTTCCCAAGAGAAGCTCAGAAGCCTGCCAAAACATAGTTTTCAGGAAAGGTGTACTCATGTGAGGGAAGTCCAAGGTTTCTTATATCATAGAGCATCTCGGGCTGCAGGCCATGTCCTGTTGCTGTGGTCAGTCACAAAATATGAATCTTAGCTCCATATGTATAATAGATAACAATGTGTCATCCTCTCTTATAGAAAGAGTCTTAAGAAACAGCTGTTCTTCCTCTAATGGTGGGCAGAAAACCATGAATGTGTTTGCATAGTCTGCCATTACATATCTCCTAAATGTTGACAGATTCCATCGCATACCTTTGTTGACAGAAGTATGGTAACATTGTGAGTAGAAGGGTGGAGAATGCTACTTCTAACTTGCAAGCTATTGAAATATCCTTATCAGCTCTATCATGACAGCCCCTCTCTCCTTGCATCTTTTTCATGATCACGTTTATCCTATGAACTAAAGGCATATAACCTACCAAGTCTAACTACGGCTTCAGGCACAAAAGCAGCAAATAGTACACTCAATTCTCCTAAAGAATGAATTCTTCAACAGATGAGATCATGTGTTCCCCTTTTATAAGGTCACAGAACTGTCTGTATCCTTTCCGGCCATCATCTTAAGAATTGTTAAGAACAGTGAGGTTTAAGATACCACCTCTTTGCATGGATCTTTCCAGAAAATGTGAGACTCCTGGATTAGAGATAATGACATTGTTAATCACAAGACAGCAGTAATATGAACTTTAAGTTGTTCTTATTTCCCTTGGCTTCATAAGTTCCATGCAAAAGGTGAAAAGATGGGATTGAAAAAATTGTGGGTTTGTGTTCTAGCTGAATATCACTATGTCCAAAAAGCTCCCAATTTTATAAAGCAAATGTACCTAGTGTTTGCCGTAGAGTAAGTTGTTATTATCCAAATCAGAAAATCCTGTCTTTTGTTCTACCGTCCTGTAGGAGTTATTATACTACTAATAATAATTTTGAGCAAAACCCTCAAGGGACATACAGAAACATTCCAGACAACTGCCTTCCTGACACTGCTTTCTATCACCTTCTCCTAGTCAGTGCCTCTGTAAAAGATAAAGCAAAAGTAGGAGAGACCACTAGACAGAATTTAGAGTCTACCTTCCTCCCTTCAAAAGCAGAGGCCGTTACATGTACAACAGAGCTCTGGCACAGTATCCTCAGGCACCATTACAGGAGAGAGTAGAGGGAAGATCGGCATGAACCAGAACAGGAAGTTTTCTGTGAGACTTGAAATGTCAGAAAAGCTACAGCCCTGAAAGTTCACTAACATGGCCGCCTGGACATGACCTGAACAAGGATGACACTTGTGCTGGCTTGTTTTTATGTCATCTTGACACAGGTTACAGTCATCAGAGAGGAAGGAGCCCAAATTGAGAAAATGCTTCCATAAAATCAGGCTGCAGGCAAGGCTGTAGGGCATTTTCTTAGTGATGGGGGAGGGCCAAACCCATTGTGGGTGGGGGCCACCTCTGGCCTGATGTTCCTGGGTTCTATAAGAAAGGAGGCTGAGCAAGACATGGCAAACAAGCCAGTAAGCAGCACACTTCCATGGCCTCTGCATCAGCTCCTGCCTCCAGGTTCCTACCCTGCTTGATTTCCTGTTTTGACTTTCTTTGATGATGAAATGGGACATAGAATCATAAGCCAAATAATCCATTTTCTCCCCAAATTGCTTTGGTCATGGTGTTTAATCACTGCAATAGAACCCAGATTAAGACAGCAGGTTTACTAATGAAGAATGGGGAGAGATCAGGAAGCCTCAATCCCAGAAAAAGAACTATAGGCAACTACTGAATATTGAGAGCAAGAGAAATATTCTTCCCCAGGAAAGAGCACACCAACTGGTTATTTAATACCAAATGGTCAGCCTTTAAAACATACATACAAGCTACATTATACAGATTGAGCAGATTGTATTTATATATTTGGGAATATATGCACACATATGTAACAACATTTTTTAAAAAAAATTAAAAAGAATCCATGGATCTCAATGACAACATGGCAAAGTTTACATGGAAACGTATAGTGGAAGGAAAGGAAAGGATGAAATGATGTAAGTATAATCTCAAAAGTTTAAAATTTGTTTTAAAAAGGGAGAGAATGTACTGCCAAGTAGGCACCAAGAGTTGTATTTATGGGCTTTAATGGTAACTACAACAGTATTTTGGGACTGTCATAAAAGAGAGAGATAACATTTAATTTGAAAAGAAAGAGACATAGTCTGGTGTTTCCTAGAAAATATATAAACAACATAAATAAATATATATATAAACATTCTTTCCATTTACTTATCTGTAATGAATTTTGCTAATAATGTAAATCATAGTAAGAATATGAAAAAGACAAGGCATGCAAACAAAAATGAACACTAAAGAGTAATCAATGGGGGCTGGAGAGATGGCTCAGAGGTTAAGAGCACCGACTGCTCTTCCAGAGGTCCTGAGTTCAATTCCCAGCAACCACCTGGTGGCTTACAACCATCTGTAATGAGATCTGGTGCCCTCTTCTGGCCTGCAGTCATACATGCTGTATACATAAATAAATAAATCTTTAAAAAAAAAAGAGTAATCAATGGAATAATGAAAACTAATAAAATAAAATAACAATTGGCTTCTGTTACAACATGAGAGCATGAACTAATAGTATCACTTTAAAATCTACAAGAGACACAGGCACTAAGGAAAAATCTACCACCTTTGATGCCTAAGATGTGAAGAACAGAAGACTTTTAACTTTTGGCAACTCCAGTGCTTGCTTTATTGTAAAATCTCAAAGGCTGGACAGAGGGAGACAGAAGTGTACTTGAACTTTGCAGCTGATAAACACTTCATAGAGAAAAAAAAATTGTGCTCTGCCTCTGATTGCCTGACACCATAACATGGCCAAGCCAATCTTTCCCATTCATTCCCAGCATCAAACACCACTGTCAGCAACTTGGCCTCAGAGCCAAAGATATGTCAAGAAATGGAAGATTTATCATCTCTTTCTTTTCCCACTAGATAATTATCTTGCCTGGTTTTGTATTTCCCATCGTTCTATACCCTAACAGAATGTGAAAGATAAAAGTGCCAGAAATAGAGAAGTGAACAATTTTTCACCTTCAAAAGGTACAGAGGAGGGAGTGTATTCATAGGTTTTATGTACTTCTGAATATGAATAGTCATCCTTGGATCTAGCTTTTTAAAGTTATATGAAACATTTTAAATGTTTTTGAACTGTAGGATGATGATGTCTCAACAATAAATTTTAAGAACAAACTAAATACAAACAGATTCAGGGATCTCTTTCTGGAGAAAAAAAGGGGGTGCTATAGGAATTATAGGATAAAAAGGGCAGATTACTGAGTCTATTTTCAAACTACAAAGCAACTACTAGTTCCAAATATTTTATATTGATATGGATTTTTGGATATTAATGCAAATTTAAGGTTATTTTTGTTGCAACATATGATGTAGGAATGATAAGTTAAAAGGGTAGATTATTGAATCTACTTTTAAACTAAAAAGTAACTACTAGTTTCAAATATTTTACATTGGTTGGAATTTTTGGATATTGATGTAGAATTGACATTACTTTTGTTATAACATATTATATATATATATATATATATATATTCTACTTTTGCTTACGGTATTGTACCTATGCAGCTCATTTAAAAATCTAATGTAAAGTTCTAGTCCTTAAAAGCTATTATTATAGACTATTTAGGGTAATTAAAAAATGTAGGTTAAGAGTTAGACATCTATAACAATCAAACTTGTAGTCCTATTAGGTACGTTTTCAAGGTCAAACAGATTTATTTTAGATATATGGTCTTCAAACACTTCAGAGATCTACAGAATATGACATTTAAGATGTTTTAATAACATAAGAATTTTCATAAGACAGTGAGATACTTCTGCTTCTATCAGCACCAATCTACTTTGGAGAAGATGATGGCATCAAAGAATCTCCATATGGAGTTTGCTTTCATTTGTGGCAAAGTTAGCCACTGGGGAAGAAATGGCCCTCGATTCAACTGCTCACTGTATGCTGTCCAAACTGTACAAGCAGGACACAAAATAAGTCAATTGCTGAGCTTCTCCAAGATAATGTAGTCCAATCCTTCAAAATTTCTGCTACTTAGTCAAGTCTGTCAGATATTTTAATCCTGTAGGCACAAGACAGATGCCCCAAAGCCACAGAAGAATCTTGGGTGACTGCCCAGGCAGCCATCTTTCTCTGTCATTTCTATATTTTTGGAAGTTGTTTGTTCTGTACTTTCTGTTTACTCGTGTAATATTTTATCCTTCTTAGCCATCTGATGGGGGTTGAAGACTAGATAGTTATATCATTTTCTTTGTTACCAAATTCAGAAAAGAAACTTACAAAAGAGATGTAAAATTTGTAAGGTTGAGAGACTCAAAAGCCTAAGTTGTTTACCTAAGAAAATATTTTAAGGTTTAAAAAAAATTTTTTTTAGAATGGTAATACAAGTTATGATAGAAACTAGAATAGGTATAAAGCTTTGGATAGGACAGAAAATAGAGTAATTTCCAAGAAAAAAAACAAAAGACAGAAAATAGAGTAATTTCCAAGAAAAAAAACAAAAAGGAAAAGAAGAAGAAGAAGAAGAAGAAGAAGAAGAAGAAGAAGAAGAAGAA
>CABHPP010140543.1:0-12720 GCA_902168425.1 Peromyscus attwateri | reverse complement strand
AAGAAGAAGAAGAAGAAGAAGAAGAAGAAGAAGAAGAAGAAGAAGAAGAAGAAGAAGAAGAAGCAGCAGCAGCTGTGTGGTGGAGATGCACACTTTTAATCCCTGCACTTGGGAGGCATAGATAGGCAGATCTCTACAAGTTTGAGGCCAGCAAGTTCCAGGATAGGTTCCAAAGCTACACAGAGAAACTTTCTTGAAAAAACTAAATTTGCCAAATACAAATGTTCTGGACAATATAAATGTAATATTTACCTGATAATTGTTCTCATTATATATAGTTTTACTGTGTTAGAGTTAAACCCTTTCCTTTTATTTAGACAGGAAGGGGGGAATATTGCAAGAAATTTGTACACTGTATAAAGATATGTTGTTGTGACTGGTTTAATAAAAAACTGAATGGCCAATAGCTAGGCAGGGGAGGTTAGGCTGGAATTCTAGGCAGAGAGAGGAATCAAGGGGATGAGTCTAGGCATGTGAATTTCACAAGCCAGATGTGGAGCAAGTTGGATGCATGGTATTGAGGAGAGGTGAAGAGCAAAGCATACATTAATAGAAACAGGTTGATTTTAGTTATAAGAGCTAGTTGGAAACAAGCCTAAGCTAAGGCTAAGCTTTCATAATTAATAAGAAGTTTCCATATCATTGCTTGGGAGATGGAAGACCTTAAAGATGTCTGACAACATTTTTAAGTTAAACTTGAAAAACCTAAGAAAAATATACAAGAAAATCCATCTATGCCTCTAATTGACTAGAAAGATAATAATGATACTTGGTACAAAGGAATAATATTTCATTCTGTAAGCATTAACTTAGGTCATTGTTACGGTAAATAATGTTCCAGGTTTTGGTTATTTGTGATGAACAAAACCAAAGTTCTGTCCTAAGAACTCAACAATTTGATAAATTAAAATAGCTTGCATGCTTATATGTGGCATGGAAGAGGAATTAGATACATATTATGACATGTTTCCAGTACCTGATAAAATGAAAATTAGTAACTATTACATTAAAGAAATGAAAGAAATCAAAATTATTTCCTCACAAGTATTTTTAAAAAATTAAATGGAATTTAGAATAAATTGTTCTCTTTACATTTGAGAACAATTGGGTGATTAGTATGTTTGCTGGAATTATACATTATAGGATTCATTTTACTTCATATCAAATCAGTGTGCACAGAAACGAGACCAACAACACAGTGCAAATTTCACTTCACATTAGTGAAAACATTAACATATAATAATATAATTAGAAATTTCATCAAAGAATCTCCTTTTTACTCATTTATTGAAATATAGCTTATGTACTACACTGTTGATTATTTTCAAACATATATGTATTTTTCTACCCAAGGACTTGAGCAATACCACCAAATTCTAATTTTAGGACTTTTTTTGTTGCAGTGCTAAGAGACCCGTGTTTATTAGTCTTTACTCTTCATCTCTGGACATTCTCTATGTCAGTGGTTCTCAACCTTCCTAATGCTGTGAGCCTATTGTGGTGACCCCACAAGTATAAAATTATTTCATTGCCACTTCATAACTGTAATTTTGCTACTGTTGTAAATTGTAACGTAAATATCTGATATGCAGGATATCTGATATGAAACCCCTGTGGAGTTTATAAACTGAGCATAGATATAACCAATCATAGCTAAACTTACTTACTAAACTTATTCATCCATTAATTCCAAGATAAAAGAAATTCCATCTACACCCTTCAGCTAAATAGTTATTGAATGAAGTAATGAACAATGAATAAATGAATGGATGTGTAGAGAACTGAATGAATAAAAAATATGTCATAAACAAAAAAATTTAAGGGAAATTTTTTTAAAGAATAACTAATGTACTTAATAAATTACAGAGTAAATGAAAAGAATTGGGCCTGTTATTTCATACAAAGTGGTTAGGTGCTATACAACAGGCAACTCAGACTCAGGCTTGGCACGGAATTTGTCTTAGTTTGCAAGGTTTCAATATGATACTATTATAAATTGCAGATAAGATTGAAGTAGGACTAACAGTAGCTTGGCATGAGCATGATAAGGTAACTAAGGAGTGCTAATGTGATTAGTTATATGAGTCTGAGAGAAATGTTAATTTCTTTTTCAAAATAGTCACATTGAAATACCTATTGTAAAGGATTTTTCCATTTATGAAAATTTTCTGAATGTAAATTTATTATTCAATCTGAACAATGATAGTGCGGGAGGAATATTTTTTACCCTTCGGCTTTAGTTATGAATTTCTCCTATCTTGGAATTAGTGGATGGATAAAAGGTAAAACTTATCTTATTTAGAGTGTTGGTCAGCATGAAAAATGTCACTTGTGTGTATTCTCCAATGCTGGCCAAACATGAAAAAAAAAAAAGAGAGACTGAGAAAAGAATCTATCAGATTTATAAGTGTCTATTTAGAAAACAGAAAAAGGTCAATTGCCTGATAATTCACTTAGCAAAGCAAGGCAGAACTTAATCTCCTGAGTGAAGGAAGCCAGAAAGAACGAGCAAAGCTGTTCCTTCAAGAGTAAAATACCCAAGGATGGGAGAATGAATTCACAAGGGGATGCTGAGAGGAAGTGGAGCAAGATGGGGCTGAAAACATTACAGAAGCAATTGAGTGTGTGAGTACAAAAGATTTGGTTTCTCAGCTCCGGTCACTTTGCCAAGCTAGCACATACTTCCTATTCTACTAAAACATTGTAGTCAAGATGTTCTAGAAGTTTTTAATGCAAGCCTTATTTTTACTTAAGAGTACAGTCTAAACCTAACCCTTGTAAACCACAGTGGATATATGAAATTATGGGTGGCAGTGAATCCTTTACATATGGTATATTATCTTCTTTAAATATGATAAAACATGAGGTACAGAATACTTACTGAGAAAATATATTCCATTCTACTTTGCTTATCAAAAAATGACTTTAGGGCTTATAGAGCTGAATAAAAGTTTTTTAGAACTTACATATGCAAAAATGATTGACTATATAGGTAAAAATTTATGTGCAGGTATCCAAGGTTTCACTACCTACCAAACCACCATAAAGTCTAGTAAAAGTTAACAGGTCAATAATCAAAACTTGCCACAAAAATGGGGTGTGGCTAGTTTTTAACTTGCTGTTTTAACTTCCTAAGTATATAATGCATGTCAGACTATTAAAGCTGAAACAATTTCCCGCCAGGAGGTAACTTTTCACTCTCACAGATAGTAGGAGGCAGCTTTTATGTTGTCTCTCTAAGTGATATTACAAGCAACGCGGTCTTCAACAGTTCCAAATGTATAGTGCAGACAGCTCTAGTGGGTAGTCTTAGGCAGTCGTCTCCTTCTCCCACCCAGCATACTCAGAATCCTTCATTTCCTTCCCTCCTAGAGCTCATGTTTACAAAACTTATAGCTGTATTGATGTATCATTCTAAGAAAAAGACTCTATTTAGCTGTTTTGAACTACAGCAATCAGTTTCAGGATACAGTGGTGTCTTGAGATCGAGCACATCAGGGTCTGTGAAAACTGCTCGGAAGGAGATTATCATCATCATCATCATCATCATCATTATTTGTTTTTTCTCCTTTCATTTGCTTTAGCTATAGATTTGGCTTTGAAAAGAATCTACCATGGAATATGAGAGAACTAATTACAGTTTTAGATATTTCTCAAGATAGTATCCCTACTCAGCTCCTAGAAAAAAATAAATATTATAGAAAAGTGTCCTGGTATCTCTTTTAAAATAGTAGTGGGAGATAACTTTAATAATTACTCATTTTCTTCTTTCAAAAGTTCAAATGAGTTTATATAAATTTAATGTATTTGTATGCCAACTTGTCAATTTCCTCTAATTTTTCCGGCACACATTTAAATTTCATAAAATTACTATTAAATCTGAATTAATCATTGTCCCCATAGTCTTGCTTCCTTCAGTGTCATAGCATTTTGGGTGCTGTGCTTTTTTAGTGTGCCATAGAAGTCACTATTCAAATATAGCCTCTCCACAAAGATTTTCTGAATTTGGTAATTTTTTTTATTGTATACAACATACAAAAATAATTAAATAAAACAGAACATGCAGGAGAATTAGTCAGGCCCAAAGTACGTCTGTGATGGTATTGTGTTTCCCAAAATATTGTGTACCTTAATAAACTTACCTGGGGTCAGAGACGGAACAGCCACAATATTAAACAGAGGTTAGGCAGTGGTAGCACACGCCTTTAATCCTAGCATTCCAGAGACAGAAATCCCTCTGGATCTCTGTGAGTTCAAGGCCACATTGGAAATGGCCAGGCATGGTGACACACGCCTTTAATCCCAGGGAGTAGAGGTAGAAAGCAGAAAGGTATATAAGGCGTGAGGACCAGAAACTAGAGGCATTTGGCCTGGAGAAGCATTTGGCTGATTAAGCATTCAGGCTTCTAGCAACACAGTTCAGCTGAAAGCCATTCGGATATGAGGACACAGAGGCTTCCAGTCTGAGGAAACAAGACCAGCTGAGAAGTTGGCCAGGTGAGGTTAGCTGTGGCTTATTCTGTCTCTCTGATCTTCCAGTGTTCACCCCAATACCTGGCTCAGGTTTGATTTTATTAATAAGAACTTTTAAGATTCATGCTACATACGTCCATCTTAATGAACTTCTATACAGTTAGAATGGCAATTCTAAAGTGATGGACCGTCTTCACATTAAATTGTATGCTTTCACTCTCAAAGATAATTGCATGCACTTATCTCCCATGAAAAAACTGAAAAAACTACAACAAAGTTAAAACAGGAAAAGCAATTTGATTTATATCCTCTTTCTGATGCAAGTATCTATTTCAAATGTTCAGTCCTCCTTCATCACTTTCTTCTTTCTACACAGTGTACTGCACAAACATATAATGTGTTATATGAGGAAGAACATGCTTTTTCTTTCTGAGATTGTATGACTTAATTTATGCATTATAAGTCTGTCTATGTAAATTTTGTGCTTTCATTTTTTCTGTAGAGCTGAAAAGATCTTTTGAATAATTTAATAGGAGAAATAAATACTCTAAGCAACCTCTGGTATAACAGTGTAGTCATTGTCGTTCCTCATTGTTGGTGTTCTCTTGACACGACTCCATCCCATTTGCCTTATACTGAAATTTCCATGGTTCCGAAATTCTAAGAAATAATGTGCTGTCCAAAGAGAAGTTTTCCTTTAAGTCTTACCTTCCCCAGTTATACCAGTTTGCCCTTGCAATTTACTAAATAGATATGCCAGACCTTGTTGACTCCCCATCAGAGGCTTTACCCTCTCTGAGGAGTGGAGGGGGTGGGGTGGGGGGAGGTGGGCAGTCAGTAAGAGGAGAGGAGGGGGGGGGAATCATGGTCGGTATGTAAAATGAAAAAAAGCTTTTAAATAAAAAAGAAAAAATACAAAAAACAATTCTTGACTGCAAATTAATTCAGTTCTTTTGTAAAAATAACTCTTCAATTTTCACTACTCTATTTTGTTAAGATCAATCCACATGGGTCTATTTAATGGGTAACAGGGATTTATAAAGATAAAAATTGAGGAAATGTACTCACGAATACAGAACGGAGTAGACAGCTGAAGTTGTCTTCTGATCTGACCAGGAGTGAATCCACCTGGCAGTTCAATCACACCAGGAAGCAGGCAGCAGGGAGAAGGGGCTTGCGACCCTTCTCCCTTATCTTTTAAGTGGTCATGTACAATGGCAAGAAGTACCTCCTCTTTTGGATCCTACAATCCAAGGTTATTGATGGAGCAAATACTACCACATTTCCCCTTTTTGTCTAAATAAGAAGGTTCTAATCTTAATGCAAACAATATACAATAAGAATGACTATCAAGTATTGTCCAGGAAAAACAAAGGGTAATAACATAAGCAAAAATGGGACTACAACCAACAAGAACAACATCAAACAAGAAAGACATGCTAAATGTCCAGAAATGTCCAGATCACAAGTAAATGGCAAATTACTGAGATTATTCTAATAGCTGTCCCATCATGGTAACAAGAATTTCCACCCAAAAACCTGAGAAGCTTTAAAAAAGGTTTCTAAAGTAGAGCCAAGAGCAGCTTCCTAGTTCATGTCACTAATGGCGGGCCACGGTACAGAGACGTGTCTCCTGGCTCACCAGGCTTCAGTGGCAACATGGCAGATTCCTGCTGTCTCTGACTGACTGGGTGGTGATACAAAGAGGCTTCTCCCAGCCTCTGTTTGCTGGCTTTGGAGCTCAGCTGCAGGCTTAAGTACATAGACATATTACTGAATACTGCTTCCCAGAACTGGGGAGGTAAGTGTGACTGCTTGGTATTTGTGCCATGTTGAAAATCCGAGTGGGGTGGGGCCAGCAGCCTAGGCTGCTGCTGTTTCAGTCCTAGCCATGTTGCAGTTTAATGTAAGGATCAGAAAAGGATTACAGATACATTAAGAGACAGTAAAAATAATATAAAAATTAAGCCACGTAGAGATGAAAATTACACAAAGAATATGGATACTGCATATTATTACATTGCCTTTGGGGTTTTTAACTGCAGGGAGACACTTGATTGTAAAGGTCCAAGCCCCTTACCACTGCACCAAGGCTGTGCAAGGTGTCACATCACAGGCACCTGATTCCCAGAAGCCTGCCCATGCACCAGGGACAGATCCTGATCCCCCTGCCTGGGTGCCCCCCAAACAGTTCGAGCCAAACAACCCTCTTCCATATCCAGAGGGCCTAGCCCAGTCCCATGGTGGCTCCACAGCCACCAGTCCACAGTTCATGGGCTTTCACCAGTGTGACCCATCATTTCTGCATGTCCTCCCATCATGATGTCAATGTGCCTCACCTGCAGAATCCCTCCTCTCTCTCAGCAATTGGATTCCCGGAGCTCAGCCTGGTGCCTGGCTGTGGATCTCTGCATCTGCCTCCATCAGTCACTGGACAAAGGCTCTATGATGACAGCTAGGTTATTTGCTAGACTGGTCAACAGAGTAGAGTAGTCCAGGCACCCTCTGGCCCACTGCTAGCAAACCAAGGTGGGGTCATCCTTGTGGATTCCTGAGAGCCTCCCCAGCACCCTGCCTCTTCCTATTCCCATGATGTCCTTCTTCATAGACTTGGAAAAAACAATACTTAACTTTATATGGAAAAACAAAAAACCTAGGATAGCTAAAAGAATCCTGTATAATAAAGCAACCTCTGGAGGCATCATGATCCCTGACCTCAAGCTCAACTATAGAGCTATAGTAATAAAAACAACTTGGTACTGGCATAAAAAAAACGACATGTGGACCAATGCAATCAAATTGAAGACCCTGACATTAATCCACACACCTATGAACATATGATTTTCGACAAAGAAGCCAAAACTACACCATGGGGAGAAAAAAAGCATCTTCAACAAATGGTGCTGGCATAACTGGATGTCAACATGCAGAAGATTGCAAGTAGATCCATATCTGTCACCATGCACAAAACTCGAGTCCAAGTGGATCAAAGACCTCAACATAAATACAGTTACATTGAACTTGATAGAAGAGAAAGTAGGAAGTAGTCTTGAATGCATTGGCACAGGAGACCACTTCCTGAATATAACACCAGTAGCACAGACACTGAGAGCAACAATTAATGAATGAGACGCTTTTATAGAGCAAAGGACATGGTCAATAAGACCAAAGGACAGCCTACAGAATGGGAAAAGATCTTCACCGAAACCCACATCTGACAGAGCGTTGATCTCCAAAATATATAAGGAACTCAAAAAGCTAGACTTCAAAATGCTGAACAATCCAATTAAAAAATGGGCTACAGAGCTAAACAGAGAATTCTCAACAGAAGAATCTCAAATGGCTGAAAGGAATTTAAGGAATTGCTCAACATCCTTAGTCGTCAGGGAAATGCAAATCAAAACGACTCTGAGACACCATCTTACACCTGTCAGAATGGCTAAGATCAAAAACACTGGTGACAGCTTATGCTGGAGAGGATGTGGAGAAAGGGGAACTCTCCTCTTCAAATTCTTAAATCTGTATTAGCTTTAGTCCATGATTTAGCCAACAGAGTTTTACAGGAGGGAAAGTATTCCAGTCCTAGGTCTGGGAACCAGGGCGAACTCTCTATAAAGTCTCTCAGGAAACTAACTGAAGGCCAGGGTGACGAGCTATAACTTGCCTCTTTGCAGGATTATAGAACACATGGATGACAGGCTGTCACAGCTGAAGCTAGTATGCCATCATCTACGAGGTAGTTTTCCACAACAATAAGTTTCACTAGACATTTGGCATGCCTATGGTACTGATATTTTGATTTAGTATTATTTGATACTATTGTAATTGCAAGAAATTACAATAATTGTTAATTATGTGTAAACTAAAATTGGCTAAAAGATTCCCATTTAAGTCATAAAGCATTATTTCTTGTTTCTGTAGGATCTTTTCAGAATCATAGAATTCGTGTTAGTAAATTGAGCAAAGTAAAATCAACCTTACAAATGTCATTATTATTCAATGCTTTGTGGGTTAGGATAAACAAGGAAAGAAAGATCTTCCTCTTCTCCTTCCCACTTCCCCCCCCCCCCCCCCCCTCCCTATTCCTCTCTTCCTCCCTCCCTCCCTCCCTCCCTCCCTCCCTTCCTTTCTCCTAAAGTTGGGTAAACTGGAAAATCTCTCCTGCTGATTTGAAACATCATCATCTGTTACGGAGAGCCCCTGAGTTTAAGAATATGTATCATTGACTCCTCTAGTTTTCAAGATTTCCGCCATTTGCTTCCTTTGCTCTTCAGCATGGAGAGGGAAGAATGTAAAACTTCCTAACCTCCCCAGTAAAGCTCCTTCCCTGTTCTGGTTCTCGGGAGAACCCTAATACAGAACTTGAAAATCATAAAATGATGCTACTGATGACTATATAGGTTTTCATATAATGAGCATGATGTCACTCCCTGATGGTCTAATGGTTAGGATTTGGCACTCTCATATAATGAGCACAAAAGCTTAAGTTTGTGTTTGTCATCTTATTTTTTTTAATTAAAAAATATTTGAGGTAACTTTTCGTATTTCATTTTGTAAGGACAAGAAGACAATTCATGTAGGAGAGAGAAATACATGTGTGGTAATCAAGAATTCACAACACAATGCTTTATGCCTCAAACAGTTCCCAGGGAGCAGATTTTTCCTTTTGCTTGCTAATGATATTTTCCTCTCATTAAACACTGGTATCTCCACATTTTGGTTTCTATTGCCCAGAGCCAAATGAATAATCCTAATTGTCGTACTATCTCCATTTAGCTCATGAGTATTTTTGCCAAAGGTCTAGCAATACCAACAACTCATTTTATTGCATTACACCTAAAGGCAGTGTTATAATAAACAAACAAGTCATTTTCTTTAAGTGTTTCTGGATGCTCATTTAAGGAGTAAATGTGTGTAATCTAGCTTCTTCTGGAATATGTGTGTGTGTGTGTGTGTGTGTGTGTGTGTGTGTATGATATTATTCATTGGATTAGTGAGATAGCTTACTGCTCAAGGTGCTTTTCTTAAGTGTGATATAGGTAACAAATCAATATTTCCAAAATGAGAGAAGTATGAATTCTGGAGTATGAAGACTAGAAGTAGGAATCACACTTAAGATTGGAACTCACAAAATGATCAGAAAGTTGATGTTGTCAATATTTAGAAATATTCTATATCACTGGAATCAATGAGAAAAGCAAAGTTCTTTCTGGCAAAATGTCAGAGAAAGCCAACAGAGTTTTTGGTAACATCTTGATTCTTTTTAAATGCTGAGAAAGGTTTGCCATAAATACTGACTTGGGAAGAGGAGAATTAGAAAACTGTGGAGAAGAGGCAGTAGATGAGGTAATCAGGACTAGGAAGATGTGGAAGGCAGGGTTCCACCTGTGAGAGGATGTAGTTTCTAAAGAGAGGATGAACTGCAGGAGCATGAGGCATCTGCTTTACAAGACGGCATTAGATACAGCATATACATTGCAATATTAAGGATTTTTATTTGTTTTTAATTTGTTTTAAAAATTAAAATAATTGGGGCTGGAGAGATGGCTCAGAGGTTAAGAGCACCGATTGCTCTTCAAGAGGTCCTGAGTTCAATTCCCAGTACCCACATGGTGGCTCACAACCATCTGTAATGAGATCTGGCAACCTCTTCTGTGTACTAAATAAATAAATAAATAAATAAATAAATCTTTAAAAAAAATTAAAATAATTGCAATTATGAGTATACTGAATTTATATAATTGCCTTTTCTTCTTTTTCTCCTCCTCCTCCTTCTCCTCCTCCTCCTCTCACTCCTCCAAATTCTTTGCAATCTTCCTGTCTATTGGACTACTGACCTTTTCTTCTGAAGTGTGTGTGTGTGTGTGTGTGTGTGTGTGTGTGTGTGTCCCTGAGCGCATGCTTAAGAAGCTCTAAATTAGTGAAATCATGAGAAAATGTACATTTTTGACCTGGGCATAAGTATGTCAAGGACCCAGTGCCTAGGACTCATTGGAAATAGCAAAGTCCTCTGCTGGGGGCAGAGCTGAGGCTCAGAGTGGTGCCAAAGCCTTTCTCGGGTCTATATGTGGATGCTGACATTAGAAAATGTCCACCATAGCTTTCACTACCATCTTCAAGATATTTATGGCCCAATGACTGCTCCAAAACAGGGACTATTCCGACACAAATAAGCCTGTCTTGCCTCCTTACTCTGATGTATATACCAACTCAGCCTCCTTGTTTTTCTGTATCTAACTCCCCTTTCTTGTCAGCTGTACATAAGAACCCCGTCCCTTTGTTCAACTCTGTATGATAAACATGCTGAACTTCCAGAGTTCTGAGGTTTCTGTATAAACTGTTAACATTGCAATGGTTAAGGGGAAGGTTTTTATTTTAGATTTGAGGAAAAAAACAGCCAGGGGCATCTGGAAAGTCAAGAGCATGGAGAGAAAGAAATAGAGTGAACATGGCCAACAGACTGGGCCTGGCCAGGTGAGAAGCAGGAGCAGAATGGAGGGAGGGAGGGAGGGAGGGAGGGAGGGAGGGGAGGGAGAGAGAATGACAAAGAGAGAACCAAGAGAACTAAGAGAAAGCTAGAGTGATAGGGAGAAATGAGTAGCTGCAGGCAGGAAGTTCCTCAGCTGGTGGAAGTTTAAGGTACGTGGGGGGTGGAGGGACTGAGAAGAGCCAGGATGCCTGCATAAACTCTGTAACAGGTACTTGTGACTTTGAGAGAGTCTGGTGACCTGCATGTGCTTTCATATGCTAATAGATAACAGATAGACATTTGTCCTTTTTACCATTGATAGGGGAAATGACTCCTTTGGTAAGGGAGTCATAAATTCCCAGAATACTGGCTTTTGTTTAGCCACCAGATTTTGGGGAAATGGAGTTTAACTAGGACCAGACATTTTCTTCATCAGAGAGTCTAGTCCATCTGGTGGTGCCAGTCTTTCCATGTGTCCGTGTCTTTGTTCTTCAATTTGACTACATCTGGAGTCCACTAAAAACAAAAAGACAGGCACTCATGTGAGGGATTTTCTTACTCAGAATATTTAGTGTAGAAAGACTCACCTTTAAGCTGGGCCACATTTTCTTGTGGCAGAGGAGATGAAGGGACATAGAAGAAGGAGATGACATTTAGCTCGCTTGTTTTCACTCTCACTGGCAACTCTCATTCCTATTACTGTCAACTTCGTCAGGATTCTTTGTCTGAGGACCCAAAGCTCTCCAGAAACCCTCCTGGAGTTCAGCACCAGATTGGGACTGCTGGGATATCAAGACTCTTGTCCTGATTACCTGCTATATTATTGGATTCCCTGTCATGAAACAGCTTTTCCTGGACTACCTGGACCACACCCTGTAACCATGCTAGTAAGCCCCCTTATAATATGACATATATCCCAACTGTCTAATTGAACATTTGAACATTGGACCCAATCTGTTGGAATGAATTCATGCCTAGTACTGTAAAACTAGCCAAATATTCATTGGCTAGAAAGGTCATAAATGCAAGAGGAGAGCATATTAATGCCATTTTCCTAAATAAATATAGCTTCCAATTTGATCTTAGTATTTGTATACAACCCTATAAATATAATTTATTTTTGTACCAACAAGTACCGTACTCATTAAAGTACCTTCTTTGAGCAGGCCCAGACTACCACAGAGATCCACAATCTTCTTTTTTTTTTTTGTAGTGACATTTATTTTTTATTTTTTTTTTGAATTTATTTTATTTTATTTTACAATATAATTCAATTTTACATATCAGCCATAAATTCCCCCTTTCTCCCTCCTCCCGGCCCGCCCCCCTCCCCCCGGCCCACCCCCCATTTCCATCTCCTCAAGGGCATAGACTCCCCCGGGGATTGAGATCGACCTGGTGGAGTCAGCCCAGGCAGGTCTAGTTCCCTCCTCCCAGGCTGAGCCTAGGGTCTCTACTAAGACCCAGGTTTCAAACAGTCAATTCATGTACTGAGCACAGGGCCCGGTTCAAATGCCTGTATGCCTCTCAAACAGATCAAGCCAATCAACTGTCTCATCCATTCAAAGGGCCTAATCCAGTTGGGGGGCCCCTCAGCCATTGGTTCACAGTTCATGTGTTTCTATTCGTTTGGCCATTTGTCCCTGTATTCCATCCATCCCTGGTCCCAACAACTCTTGATCACATAAACCCTCCTCCTTCTTGCCTATTGGACTCCCGGAGCTCCACCCAGGGCCTGACCGTGGATATCTGCATCTAGTTCCCTCTGTTACTGGATG